>JAOTBA010000007.1:26617295-26627799 GCA_025629845.1 Erythroxylum squamatum
CAAATTTGGAATCTGTTGAAGATGTTCATATTGGCAATGATGAAGGAGCATTTGATTTTGACTTGAATGAATATTATGATTTTTGATCTTTTTTTAATCTTTTTGATGAAATATGACTAGTGAGCTTTGTTATCTTATTTTATGTTATGTTGGTGAATTTTAAAAAAAATTGTATGTTTTTGAAGTTTGAAGGTTTAAGTTAAATATATAATTAAATAGTATATTTAAAAATTATCTTATATATATAATATATAAAATAAAATTTATATATTTACTAGTCACCGGTTCGATCACGGTTCAATCACGGTTCAATTCCGGTTGAACCATTAACCCTTAAATCAGTTGCTTCTCCGGTTCAGTCACCGGTCCGGTTATTAAAACATTGGTCTAAACTCTACAGTTCACTTTGATACTTTAAAAAGTTCCCATGACTAGAAGGTAAGATAGCCCCAAAAGAGAAAGAAATGAGAGGACAGCCTTAAGATGTTGTTTTTACTTGTTTTGCTTCTGTACCAAGTTTCACATGTCTGTCTGCTTCAGTTTCATAGGCTTTCTCAACTTTTAAGCGACCTTATGTCAGAAGTGATTCCAAGTCAAGCATTACTTGTTTCACATAAAGAACAGTTGATTAGAGCAGATTAGAGCTCTGGAACATTGAAACGTAACGACAAAAGAAACAACAACACAATCACCTTCTTCCGCAACAATCTAACTTCTGAAAAAACAACAACGTGACATGCTTAAGAATTTACATCTGATTTTTTTTTTCCTGGACAAAGAATGACACTGCTACCATTTCTAGCTGTACATTGCATTATTGTTAGTTGAACTCAGAGGAGTACCCAATTATATTATGCTTGTAAATGATGATGTCAATTTGTATGGAACACTGGCAAGAGGACCACGCTGCTCGGCAAGCTCATGAATGTCCCTGACAATATCGAACACCGCATCAGGTTGGGCTAGTTTAAGTGCATTCTCTGACATTGTCTTCAGTTCATCCTTTTTGGTACTGAACCACTCTGTCACAATTCTTGCTGTTTCTTTAGGACTTCTGGTGAAGATACCAGCACCATTTTCCACAACATAAGGAACATTGCCCTTTTCCTGGGATTGCCAGATTAAGAAAGAGAATAACATGAGATAAAATTACTATTTGGTTTCGCTAAGCAGCTGCAGTGGCAGAACTTGTATCACTTACTTGTCCAGGAATGTAGTCATTGAGAATAATAGGAAGTCCACGGATCAGAGCCTCTGCAATTGTACCAGGTCCAGCCTATATAACCCAGAAGTTCAAGAAATCGGTTACATCAAAGGTAATCATACAATGAGCAAAAGGGTCGCAAACTTTCTGTAACATAAATACTTTTGTAATTATGCAGTCACAAGCTCCCATCCATTTCTCCATCTGTGTTTCAAATCCTCTAACCTGCAATTCGGAAAAGAAGAAATGTAGAGGAAAGTGTCAATGATGTTCTATTTGTAAAAAATGATCAATCAGGTTTCAGAAACAAGAAACAACACCTTAACCAGGATCTTCCAGTCTTCAGATTCCAAAGTAGATTTAAGAATCTTATTGCGACCACAGATTATAACCAACTGGCCAATTGGTTTTCCTGTCTCTTTATCCTGCAGTGATTCTCCAAGGGCCTTAGCAGTTTTACCAACAGGTCCCATACCCTCACCACCTCCCATCAGCAAAACCGCAGGTAAATCAGGATCCATTCCGAGTTCTGCTCTCAACTCATCCTAGTCATAAAGTCGAAATGCAGACTTACTCAGAACCCAATGCAGTAGCAAATGTTACTTAATATAAATTCATGATCACAATTAGATATACCTTGGAAAGGACTGCACGGGCAAAAGAAGGACGAACCGGCAAGCCAAAAACACGAATTTGGGACTCTTCTAGTCCATCTAATGCAGCTCTCTTTGCTACTTCCTTTGACGGGCAATAACATCTATTAACCCCAGGATGAAACCTGAAACACTTTTAGCGTTAGTATCGTCGGGAAAGACAAAAGAGGTAATTTGCAATTGAAATGACCTATGAACTAACCATGTAGGGTGGCAAGAGTTCAGATCTGTGATAACTGTTGCAAAAACCACTTTCTTTTGAAGGCCTTGCCATTTAAGAACCCATAAAGGAATATGCTGCATCAAGGGATGAACACTGATGATGATGTCTGGCTTGTACTCCATTAGACCAGCTTCCACTTCCCTTCAAATCATACAAAACTAGAATTAGAAATTACGATCGTACTTTGAATCTAAATACCAATCCTTGATTCGTTTGTCCATCTTTAGTTTCTAGCAGCATAAATAATTACAGCTTGAGGAAACAAGTAAATGGGGTGATGAAAGTTCTTCAAATAGCAAAAGAAAGTATTTACTTGGCGTAATAGGCTGCTATTGCAGCAAGGTAGCAGCTGTGTATCCATTTCGGAGAGGTGCTGTGAAATGCAACCTTCCATAGCTGGACATGCTTTACCATGAATTTGTATTGTCTTTCCATGTCGTTCAATGGCCAGCCAGTGTACTCTTTCCAAACATCCTTCACAATTACCTGAAACAAGCGGAAAAGCTGAAGTTGTTTCTGAGATATTCCAAAATAGGAAAATCCCTGGAGGAATTTATTGATCTGAGGGAGAAAAAAAAAGTTGAAAATTAAAAAGTTGGTCATCGAAGTTTTCTATAAGAGAGAGGTGGGGAGAGGAGAACGAGAAAATGAAATTCAAACATTGGAAAATTGATAAGCAATTGATAAAGATCTGTATAAGTCTTTCGCTAACGTTCAAAACAGAAGAAAAAACCACAGGCAAGAAAATTCAGAGACTGAATCCTTACAAAACAAAGAAACAAAAATAAGAATTTAGTAGAAGAAGAAACAAAAACGCGTGTAGTGCTCACCTTAACACGATAAAAAAGCAAGATCATGAGAAATAAGAACAAATTCTAGAAATATAGCAAAATTGAGTTCTATACGCATACCCTGTACTCATCACCAAACTCGAGCTTGAAAGCATCGCGAATGGCTTCAGCGGAGGCACGATGACCACCGCCTGTATCACTCATAAGGATGAGCACATTCTTGGTTCTCTCTGCACCCATTTGAACAAGCTCCATGTTCCCATCACCGTCCTCAAAATCATCCTCCATCTCATGAACATGGTACCTTTTGTGATGGTGGTGACCGTTGAAGCTTCCGATGCTACCGCTAGAACTAAAATTCCCATACACTCTCTGCAACACCTCCGTAATGGATGCCTTCTTTGGAGATTCCACTCTCACCGCCATGTTCGTATAATCAATGACCAAATCAAAAAAAAAAAAAAGACACAAGAAACCAATGAAATAGCACAAGCAAACTTATAAACTTATTACGGTTCGAAAAGAAACAAAGAGAGACAAAACCAACGAAAACCCAGATGGGAAAAGCTGGCTAACCCTCCGTCCCGCCGCCAGAAATGGAAATTTTCCGGCGGAGAGAGGAAAGGTGGAGACTTTGGACGACGAGCAGAGAAAGGCAGAAGCAACGGAGATTTTATGATTGGTATTATTATTTGTTGCTGTTAGGGTTGTTTTACGTCTGAGTTGGCAAAAAAACTGTGGGGTCCGAAATTGTGTGCAGTGAGGTGTATGTTTGTGTTTGTGTATGTGGTTCTGACGCTATGAATATGATTCTATGCTTTGGGGACTTATGATGGAGACTATTTATGCTTTTTCCATGAGGAACTTTATAGCCGTCAGATTCGCATATTATTTTTGGAATGTTCCGAGAAGTAGATTCGAATCTTCTGTTTTATAACTGTAGTAAGGTTTTTTTTGTTTTTATTGTAATATTGTCTCTTAGGATTATTCGGCTTATGTGTAATAAATACGTATTTTTAAATGATTATTTGATTGGGTCATTTAATTGTCTCGTGTAGAAAGAAATAGTTAGTTTCAATTTCTAAAAGCATAAAATTAACCAATATGTAAAACACATCAAATATAACCCGAACAGTGTGGTTAAGTGGAAATGACTCATCTATCTTTAACCAAAAGTTAAGGGTTCGATTTTTAGCTTTAGGTATGGAGCAGCTTTAAATTATTTGGCCAATTGTCCCATCTTGTGAGGTACCTACAACTCAACGAGGGGATTAATCATTGAGTCCGTCGGTAGATATCCTGGTCTAGATAAAAAAAACACGTCAAATCTTCGGTTTCAATTATTCTATTAAAACCTTACTTTATTAAATCTTAAGTAAAAAGCATAAAATTAACCGTGTAAACATCAAATCTTATGTTTCAGTTACTCGATTACAACTTTATTTCATTAAATCTCATTTATATATTTATGTAGTGTCTACATAAACACTACATTAATATATAGATGAGATTTAATAGAACATTATAAGAACATCACCATAATAAGAAATCTGATCTCCATGTAAAAGGTTATTTGCTTTAAGGGATTTAGAAAGAATTATATTGTAACGAGACCTTTCTTTTATATTTTTATAAATAAGTTGTTTCCGTGACTTAAACATATAATTTTATAATCACAAAAAAAACAACGTTAACGGTTAGTTTAAGGCTTACTTTCTAAAAACATAAAATTAATCAAAATGGAATATGCCCTTAAGTTTTAATCGTATCATTTACTATTTTTAATACTTCTTTCAATTTTTTATATTTTCCTATCTTTAAAATTGGCTGTAATTGAAAAAGTTAAATATACTAAAAGCTCTCTAATTTAAACTTTTTTTTTTTCAATCCTTGTTTAACTTCTTGCTATATTCTTTAGTTATTATATAATTTTATATATCATATCTTATTAATTTTCACTTATTTTTTCTCGAATTGATATAATGTTTAAAAAATTGAAGTTCTATTATGACACAATTTTAGAGATATAAATAACTGAAAAACTAAATAAATGTAACAGACAAAATTATGTGATTGTTAAATTATAATTTTTAGAGTATAATAATTAAAATGAAGAATGATTTGTGAGTAAACTAAAGATGACTTGTAAGCCACTAATTATATATATATATATAAAGCAACTTTTGACTATAATTAGCTAAAAGGGAATCAAATTCTAAAGAAGTGGGGCAGATGTTTCCTTCACATTGACTGCTATAGTCTTCACTCAACCGCCAGTCCATACTAAATTTAGTGAAAATGGCAGATATGGTAATAAATTTCAGTCCGGTTTAATTTAATCCAATTTATTATAATTTGATGAATAATATTTCTATACCTTCTCTTAATAAAATACTATATATCCTTGATATAAGGAAGAATAGAAGTTATTTTTATTTTTATTTTTCAGTATATTTATTATGGGATGAGATTATCTATTATCCTTTATTATAATTCATATTATCTTTTTTTTAATAAACCAACCATACCTTAGATGTAATATAATTTAGAGTTTCAATAAAGTTCAAATGGTTTAATTAATCAATCAAAACGATATTCTTCGTCGTCATCATCACACTCAATCCGAAATTTTGTAATAAAGCAAGGTTTGAGGAGGTCTTATAATACGCAGTCTTACTTTTACATAGTAGAAAAATTATTTTTGATAGACCCACATACAAATGCGACAATAAAAAATTGACGTAAGTTAAATAATTTCGACGTTGTTTTAGATAAATTTTATAAAATAATATTATTTTAAACGGTATATTCCAACCTCAACTTAGATTCGAGTACATTCAAGTTGAGTTGTTGTCATACTGGTCAGAAAGGAAAGATTTGGGGATGAAAATGAAATGTCACGGAAGTACAAGGGCATGACTGCAAAATCACTGTGATCAGTCAATGAGTGGGGTCCCATTCCCGTAATGTCAGTGGTGAGCCATATGTAGCCAATTGTCTAGTTGGCAATCAGGTGAGTACAAGTCAACCTGTGCCGTCTGTGGAAGTCACGTTCACGTTAGAACGACGAGTCTCAATTAACGTAGACTCACGACACGAGTCTTATTTATTAAATTGATAGATTTTTAAAAAATAGAATAAACAGATAATTTGATCCCAAAAAGCCCAACTTAGGTTAAATTTGTTATTCCAAAATGCAAAATTAATGTCATAAATAAAAATTAGTGAATTGTCAAAAAAGGACATGGTAATTAATTATCTTTATGTCTAATTTTTTGTTTAAAAATCTCTAAGTGTTTAAGACCTAACTAAGGGTTACATCAATACTAACTTTACCTACCAAAATCATCCGACGCCAAAAAACTCTGCCCAGTTGTCATCATGTTCATATTTGGTAGCTTCTCATGTCACATGAATAGATGATTAGATTCCCAATAAAGCTGTCATTTGATTGGGTTTTGCCTAATCAGTGATTACCCCAGTTGAAATAACAAAACAATTATGAAAGCAAAAGGAAAGTTGATCGCTTGTTTTGGAGTACAGCTATCCACAACAGTGAGACGGCAGGGTGAAGCTGTCAAGTACTTGTAGTGAAGACATTATCATAAGCAAATGTTGGCTATAGGCATTGCCACTTTCCTTTGCCAGATCATGCACGCAAATAGCAAGATATTGTCCACTTGTAGGAAGACGTGAGATCATTATTACAAAGTTCACTCTTAGATGTTACTTTCATGGTTTAGCTAGCATCCATCACTGGACAAATTAACAGGCGACGAAATATAATGCGACTCCCAAGTGACATAAAACTATGCAAAAGCAGATGTTTCACTTGAGCTAAGTCAACCACCTATGTTTCTGTCTGAGTTGTTCTTCTACATATCAGATCTATCAGTTAGCATTATCTAAAAGCTAATGTCTGTGCGTCACTGTTGTGCTGCTGAGGTTTCAGCTGGAGAGAGTAAGCTCAAGCACGACGGACATGGTGGGTCGCAGATATCTTCAACACTTGTTTTCTGCTCCAAACAGTCTGCATGATAAATGTGGCCACAGACTAGAACTGCCACAACAGAGTGTTCACCGGAAGAAAGCGAGTCCCCAAGAAAATAAGGTTTGCGCCTTAACATCTTCTGGCAAATCCCGCATATCATCTTCACTGCATCGGATGAAACTGCGTCTACCACAGAGGAACCAAACCTGATCCTATCAGCTCTGTTAAATGGCTTCTCCCTGTTCTCTGATCATGGGGGAGAGAAGAAATGAGAAGCTGACATGATTAAACTGTAAACTTATATGCATTATACAACATAATCCCGAAAGTTGTTTCGATGAGTAAACTTTGACGATCCAATGAGAAAGAAAAGAAACATAACATGGTGTTACAGAATGCAGATTGTCACCTATTTGACATCCGGAGTCCGACACTAATTGTTTCAAGGGAAGTCTCGTCAACTTGAAGGGAAGTCTCTCACTGTTTGAAGGACCAGTCTTCTCATGAGAGGTTGATACATTGCCATGATTCCCTGAGTTTCTCCTTGAATAGTGATGGCTGTAGTGATGGCGAGAACGTTTCAGGAACATTGAACGACTGAGATTGTAATGCTGATGTGACAGAGGTGAGTGCACATTCAATAGCTTTGCGGTACCATCTGAGACATCGATTCCAGGTGAGGGAGGCTTTAATTCAGTCAAACGCGAAGATTTCTGCAAAGAAAAGTGGAGGACAATCAATTCTCCAGAAAATCACTTTTGCAGGCCCAAATTAGAGGACTGACCTCTCTAGATAATAATTCTGCTCCAGAAGAGCAAGGCATGTTGTCTGCAACATTTAGAAAAAGCAAAATGATCACTTCAAATACAATTAGTTACAATAAAGAGGGGGCCAAAAAAAAAGAGCATAGCTGAAACTGGTACACAACCAAATGTAATGAACAATATGATAAGCTTGTTCAAAACCTTAATCACAAAGAAGTGAAAACAGCATGAAAAATCTGAAAAGGAATTCCATAATTAGAAAATACTACAACCACCATTGAAGAAATCAGAACTCCAAAGGTGTTATAAACACTTTCAGTTGCATCAACATGGTTAAAGAAATCCAAAGTTCCAAACAATGGGGACATATCAATGCGATCTTCACGGAACTAAGAACTCAAGAAACAAAAGAAGTTTAGAACGGTCTTGATTGGTAACATCTACACCTCAATCCCTAACATCCGATAAACAAAGAAAAAGCTTTAACAACTCTGGCCCAAATTTACTTGAATTTTTAAGAATCAGAATATATGATGATATGTACTTCCTCTAAGCCTCCAACTAATTACCCACCACAAGCATTGAACCAAAACATCATCTTCTAGTTTATAGGATTCATATCCATAGAATTCCCACATCAGCATTTTGCCAGGAATGAAGAAACAACTTCCTAACCAGATAAAATAAGATGGGTAAGGAAGAAGAAAGGTTACAGCAGCTTTTACACCATCAACTCCCAATCATATGCAGCTCGATTAGAATAATAAAGCACTGGACTTTGATTAAATATTCGTCACAACCAACAACAAATAGACCCATAAAAGTAGCTTTTATGCTTCACAACAATGAGAGACAGAAGAAACATAAATAAACCCTAACCCACCAGCCTGTTGCTAACAGGTATTAGCAAGAAAATTCCTCTCAATTTAAATCCCAACAAGCAAGTTATGAAAAATTTTAGTCAATTGCTCCAAGAAGGTCGTCTATAGTTATTTGTTACGCTTCTATTTCATCGCATAAAGCATCGTCAATTTCTCGTTGTTGAAAATTATAGGCGACGTTTTCAAAAATCATAGACAAAACGTATTAACGGCGAAAATTTTTCATAACTAAAGCATTACAAAAACGTAGATAGAAATCAAATGTTGCTAGGAAAAAAATTTGGCACCAAATGATTGACAATGAAAATAAAACATATACAACAATTTTTGGCAACGTTTTTCTCTTCATAGCTATATGGTATTAGCTACGTTTTTCATAATGTAGCCAAATGTTAATTGCTACATTTTTAATAATATAGCGACATGTTATTTGTCATGTTTTTAGTCCATGATATTGAACAATGTGTTTTGTATATAATGTATCAATATGTTTTTTATTGTAAATTATTTGTTTATTATTATAAAATTAAATTTTAGAAAAATATTATTAATTAAAAATGTTGAGCATTGTATATGTAAAGTAAAATTATATAAATATTATTAAATTACACTAACAAAAGGAATATAACATTAAAGATGATCATTTGTTCCTATACAAGATATTAATGACAACTTGAGCAATTCTTATAGACAAAACAATAAATAAAGAGACCATTTGACAAATTAGAATATGTATGACATGCTAAAAAAATGCTCAGATTACAAAAATATTATAGCAAAACCCAAACGACTATGTAGTGTTGATCATATCCATGAACCTGCAATTGTTAACTAAAAAAATTGTAAGAATATTGATACACTAAGTATTTTGTGCTGATTAAAGAAAACACCACATAACTTTATCATTCACAACACAATTACTCATTAGTTACAGCTTCATTCATTTTGTAATATGAGGAAAAAACTATTAAAATTAAATTATAGTACATATAGGAAGTGATAGCAAAAGTATAGGAGATAGAATTAATATATTTCACCTTCCTCTGGATTTCTTTCATAATCTGGGCCAATTCATCTTTTGAATAACATATCATAATCCTCTTGAAGGTTTTTAATGATTGTTTTATATATTGAGATTGAAACATTTGGCTTAAGGCTATAGCCAAGGCCTTTCATATAGTTGGGACGAGTACTAAGTATTGTATCACAAATTTTGTCAACACTAAGCTCATTCCCCTCACATAGACTTCTCTAATAACTCTTGCATCTTATTCTAAAATTAAAAAGAAAAAAAAACAATATTCAATTCACATATTACTACTTACTACTACATTAATAAATGAACCAAAAATTAAAAAAACTTTTATAAATACATAATTGTTTTCAACTTCTTCTAAAACCCATCATTTACCTTCCTTATAGTGATTGACTTTATATAGTGTGATCTTATCACACTTTTGTCTATGTAGTTCCTTATCACTCTGTTTTATGAAACAAAAAAGGCACAATAAATAATTAAGTCTTATTGATTTAAGTATAACTTGCAAACATAGATCTTACATATTATAGCAAAACAATGCTCATATTACAAAAAAATTATAGCAAAACCCAAACGACTATCTACTGTTGTTCATATCCATGAAACTGCAATCATCCAAATTGCTTAATTTTAATTAACTAAAAATATTGTGAGAGTATTGATACACTAAGTATTTAGTGGTGATTAAAGCAAACACCACATAACTTTATCATTTCCAACACAATCACTCATTAGTTACATCTTCATTCATTTTGTAATATGAGAAAAAATACTATTAAAATTAAATTATAGTACATATAGGAAGTGATAGCAAAAGTATAAGAGATAGAATTAACATCTTTCACTTTCCCCTAGATTTCTATCATAATTTGGGCCAATTAATCTTTTGAATAACATATCATAATCCTCTTGAAGGTTTTTAATGATTGTTTTATATATTGAGATTGAAACATTTGGC
>JAOTBA010000007.1:26629382-26664014 GCA_025629845.1 Erythroxylum squamatum
CCAAAAGACTTACTTGATCGTCGGAGGGGCTAATCGGGACACAACCCCCGACGTGCCTTCCTTTATTTTGCAGGTACTTTCACGTTGAGTTTATCACAGAGGATAATCAACGCATGAATCCAAGCAGCAACGTACCGTTCAGCCAGAATCCGGCCGAACCAGAAGATTTAAACCTGAGTAGCACTAGGTTGATTTTGAGTAAACGGCACAGAAAATTTGAACCCTTGCAAGGTTGGGTAGACAAGGTTATGATTATGACCTGACATAAGCTTTGAACTAAACCATGGCCTTTTTCTTGAACAAGTGTCCAGATAGAAGTTGTATTTGGATTTACTTGTAACTCTATAATTACAGTCACATGGGTAGGATTCGTTTGTTTAAGATTATTGTCTAGTTATCAGCTCGAGGTGCCATATTCGTCTTAACTCTTCCAAGTTGCAAGCCAGAAGTTGAAAAGGAGGACATTTCTCCTCATACGTATCCAAACTTGATGGTCCCAGGTAGGCATGAGAAGCGATTTTCAACCTGATTAATATCTATACTATTTGATCCGAAAAAATAAATATGAAAATAAAAAAATAGATGTTAAATAGATGTTAAAAAATAAATATGGATATGAATTTAGTGATAACCCAAATCGATAGATGCTTATATCTTACCTATTTTTTATTAACTCTATTTTTTCTGTTTTATAATATTTATGGTAAAATATAATAAAATATTAATATTCTTTTACAAGAAACAACTTTCAAATCTTCACTTTACTCCTCGTTTTCATCATATTTTATTTTCTTATAGGATGATAATAATGCAAATGATATGGAGATGAAGGTTTCAATGTTGTGGAGTTCACACAAAGACAATTTGAAGGTTTGGATATTTCAGTCTTTATTTTAGTTCTTGATTGTAAAAAATATATGTTATCTTTGCACTAAACATTATGATTTTTATTATTCTAATTTTATAAATTTTTAAGACATACAAATCAAAATTACTTTAATTGTTAATTATTATTATTAAAGTAATTTTAATTTTGAGCGTTCGTAAAAATCTGCTCTTTATATTTTCTTTTTAAAAATTATATTTTTATATGCTATACAACCTGATGGATATCCAAAAACTCGAATAATCCAATGGGTTTGAATATGAGTAGGAAATCCTAAAAACCGATAGATATAGATATAGATATAGATATGAGTTGACTCGTAAAAAATAGATATAAATATGAGTTGAGTAATACCCAAATCAAACCCTACCTATTGTCATCCCTAATCCCAGGTTTCGATAGTAGGAAAACTAAAGGCATGATTTTTCATAATTTGGGTTTCGTGAAAAAAAAACTTAATTTAAAATTAATAAATTAATTTTTTTTTGATCAAATTTGAATTTAATGAATTTGAGTATTTCGATCATATTTAACCAAATTTTTAATCAAATGACGGAATCACGGAATACAAATATAAATATAAATCTTTAAAAAGATTTTAAAATTTTTGAAAAACTTTATTTAGCTTTTAATTTTACGCAAAAATTTTCTCTTAAATTTGTTTGAAAAATAATAATGATCGACTTGAATTAATCAGATATTCATTAATACGATAACTCATTTTAAAATCTGGTATGAATTAATTGAATTCAAATTAAATTAATAATTAAAGATAATTATAATAAATTATTAATTAAAATTAAATCTGATTAACTTAGTTTGTGCTTAATAGTTGAGTTAAATTTTTGTATAAATATTACTGGATTAATTTTTATATTACAAGTGTTTTACGTTTTTTTACTTAAAGTATAAGAATATAATTTTTTAAAAACTTAAAATTCAAAAGAGTTAATTTTTTAAAACTTTTTTTACAATTTCTTTAACAGAGTTTAAAATAATTAAAATTTTAAATTGAATTTAAGATAAAGTAATTTAAAATACGAGGATCCGGTCTGGCCTGCTCCCCAGACTCACTCGCGTAGTTGTCGTGATGCAGAAACTTAGATAAGAATGTACAGTGAATGAAAGGACATTGATTCTCTACCATCTACAAAGCTCAGGACATTGAAGACTTGCCTGCACGGGTAGCTTGAGTGGTAAATTAGCAGGGTAAGTTTGTCCAAGATTTTAGGTTCGACTTTTAGCAACAGCAGGAAAGGACCACTCTGTTAGGGAGCTGCTCAAGATCAAACCGCGATTCAATCCTTTAGTGGTGGTCGAGCCTACGACTGGGGGCCCTTAAAGTTGGGGATCAACCTTTTGGTCGAAGGACATTGAACACTTAAAAGCCACTTCAGAACCAGTGATCCTATACACCGACAAGCTCAGGCAAACCAAAAACAAACTTCAATGTAAAGCTGCAACAACGTTATTTTATCAGAGAAAGCTGCTTTCCACTACCTCAACTCCTTCCCATTTTTTGTCGCTACTTAAAATCATATTTGTTTCTCGTGTCACTTTAAAGTTTAAACACGACAATAGATATATTTCTATAATTTATAATTAAAAATTATTATTATTCCCTCAAAAAAAAATTAAAAATTATTATTTATCGTTTTTATGACATTAATTAAACCTTTAAACATAACTCTCTTATATTACCAATTTAATGTTTAATATATTTTTTAAAACATTGTCCATAATCATATAATTATTTGGTCTATTCACGAGATTACGTAAATAAGTAATATTAATATTTTTCGTCAGGTATTTTTTCAAATGAAGAAACTCATGATCGCTATCTTTTAGATGTACACTAAACGCAATAGACTGCAAATCACATTAACCAAATATTTCGTACTAAACAAATCCTACACGACAGACTCGATAGAAAACATGTAAATAGAAGGATTCGAACACAAATTTTTTTAATCCTATACACCCACTCCACTAACTCGACTACGGTTAGCAGGTTCAACAAATACTGTCTAACTTTATTTTTCAACATCGAGATAAAGATTCCTTGAATGGTTATTCGAGACTTATGAAAACATCATAAACGAAATGCCGACATTTACGTTTTAAGTTTTGAATTGTAAAAATTAAATTTCGAATTTAAAAATTATGTCAAAATCATGAATTAAGTTTTGAATTTAAAAATTCAGTTCTAGTTATATTTGAGTTATTTATATATAATCTCATTAGCGAAATAACTAAAATTTAAATCGAAAATATAGAAAACATATTTAAATTATATCTATTTTATTAATAGTTTACGTTTATTTTGATTTATAATATTGTATAGATATTTAGTTATTTATGTGATTTAATTTATTTCAAAATATTATACTTCGTTTCAAAAATAACTTTCTAACTTAATTTTAATTTTATAATAAATCAATATAAATATTTCAAAATTATTTTGTAAGTTGAAATAAATATAAACTTAAATCTATAAAAATATTTGTATTGAATTTTAATAAAATCATTTAACCAAATTCTTATGTACATAGGTGAAAAAAAAAAGGGTGTTACATTGGATTGGATCTACTCTTCAAAGGTGTGGTTTGAGTTTAAACTCGAACTTGTTCAGATTAATTAAAATGATTTTATTTTATAATAAATATTTATTAAAATAATCTTCTAAATATAAATTCAATCTGAAATTAAGTTAACTCAAATTTAATTTTAAGTTAATTATAAAAAATTTCAATTTTACAATATTAATTCCAATTTTAAAAAAATATACTAAAATGATTGAACCCGACTTGCCACTTGCTTAATGACAAATAGATTTTAATATATTTTGTATTAAATAACAAATATCCTATATGATACTATTTGTTTGACAAAAAAAATGATGTGGTATGTCACATTTAATAAAAAATTTAACTTTGAATTATTTTTAAAATTTTCATTTTAATACTAATTTTAAAATTTTCAAACTTTGAATTGGTATTGTAAAATTAATTAAAATTGAGATTTTTTTATAATTAACCTTTTAATTAAATCATAGCGGATTAGGCCATAATCAGCCCGTCTTTCATCCCTGCCTACTCATGTTTGCACAAGATTAAGATAGACAGCAGCATCTTTCACTTTCAGTTACCGAGAGTAGCAATTGCATATGCACAAATTGACCAGGCAGCAGCCTGGCCTTTGGATGCTGAGTGACAAATTGCACTTGCCAAGATCCACAGCCATACCCATATATCTTATCCTCGACCTTTCACTGTTTTTGTTTCTTTTAATTTGATGACAGATTAATGACTATATAAAACGACCTGCAGCCTTCGAATGAACGAATGTGGGCTTGGGACCCCACCCTGACCACTGACCGGCCATGACAGTCCAATCTGAACCTTCACAGTACAGTATAGCCACCTCCATAAGTTCTCAGAACTAAAGATAGTAAGGACAAAGGAGTAAATGAAAGATCTAAAAAAATGTATATATTATAGGTTTTTCGAAAAATCACTTCCCAAGAACCGCGTTTTAACAATATAAAATTTGACACAACACTGAAAATAACAACCTTACCTTATTTCTTTTATTTTAATGGCAGAAGATAAGAATCTAGATAAAAGGATTGACCATTAATGTTATTATAGCTCATCCAGGCAACAAGTATCGGCTTGAGATTGTCTGTTCCGAATTGCTTGTATCTACCTGTTACACCTTTAAATTTTGGAGCATTTTTCAGCTAATTTTACCATGCGCTTTAACTAGATTACATGCATGGGTGAAGCATGTAAAAACATTAAAGTAAACACAGGCGAGTAGAGTCAGATTTGGTGCGAATTCTGGTAAAATCTCAGATTTTGTGAAGATTGACTCGATTCAGGGCTAAGAACTTAGCCTATGCTCGGATGAATATACTACAATTAACGGACTTATTGTGGGAAGCATTGAATCAGGCCAATGATCAACGTGATGTAATCTGATAGAGATAGACGCGATCTTAGTATGATCTTAGACAGTTCAATTTAAGTGGAATTCTGAATATAACTTAGCTTTAAATTAGAGTGGCTATATATAGCTCATTCAAACTTTGTAAAATATTCTTTGTATTCTTTCGAGAAAATGTAATATAAAGGTTAGTTTTACTTTATCTCTTATTTTTTTTGTTGCCTTTATTTTTTTATTATTTTCGTAATCTTAAGGACCTAAATAAAACTGTTATATAAAGAATGATGGAGATAAACATTGGTGAAAAATCGAATCTCTGGATGATCTCATCCTCATATTTTACACTATTCTATATTGAAGAAATTTGGTACAGACTTCGAAACAGAGGAAGTATACTGTGTGCTTAATTAAAGCAACGTGTCAGTGTATGATGTTTCATGCTCATGCATTTTTTAACCTTTTCTTTACACTCTCGAATGGTATAATTTCCTAACGATTTCGGACTCTCCAAGACAAGACATGACCTAATCAAGATTAAGACTCTTTGCTCAAGATTATCATTTATTTTATGCCGGTCCGGTCGTGTGAGATTCATCAGTAACCTAAAAACCTAAGTTTGGTAGCCAAGTATTGTGACCATTACTTAAGTTTTACTGTTCACATAAATTTGATGTTTACGTAAATTTAGAATAAAACAAATTTTATGTAAACTGTGATGTTTACATAAATTTAAAATATTTAGATCGTGTCAATTTAATTTGTAAATCATTTAAAATCAATTTATATTAAGATCAGATGTGCTTGAAAAACAGAATGAAGCTTATAGTAGAAGCATTAAGGTTGTGAGTCGTACGTGTTGGTGTTTCATTGGCTGATGGGCCGTTGTCCAAATTTGGCGAATGGTCCAGATCTGCCCAAACGGAAGAAAAGTAATGGTGGGCCCGGTGTACACCATACACACACGATTAGGTGAATCATGCAATGTAGTGAAAGCGAAATTGCATCAATCTTAAATAGGAATAAATATAAATATGAACAACGTGAAAGCAAAAAAAGAATAAAAAAAAGAATAAATGAGGATTCGATCAAAGGATGCGTTTAAACTACGCTCTCTCTCTCTCTTAAACTTTTATTAGAGTTTATCCGATTAATATTAGTGAAGATATTGCCACGTCATCTTACCAAATATCAAAGGAGAATTTTTCTTAGCCATTACAATCTACAACGTTGTTGTGGATGATGTTCTGCTCCAATGTTATAATATCTTCTTTATCATTTTAATAATTTATAAAAATAGACAAAATAAATAATAAATATATAGATTTAGACATTTTCCACATGAATACGAAAACTAAACACACTCAGTCATTCCTCTCAGTTTCACCACACTTTGCCTCTGCACTCGCCACCTCTCGCTCCATTATATATAAACCCCTCCCCATCCTATTCTTCTCACCTCCGCCGATCACAGTAACCCTTTCTCTCTTCTCTCTCTGTTCTTTCTTTTCGTTGTTTTGGTGTTTCTCATCATGGGTTCGTCCATTTTGCCAGATCTCGGGACTGAGATTCTGGTCCCTGTATGTGCTCTGGTCGGTATTGGTTTCGCTCTGGTTCAATGGGTTCTTGTTTCCAACGTTAAGGTCGCTCCCGGCGGCGGCAGGGACTCGTCATCGCCCAACAGTGGAGCAAAGAATGGTTTCAGTGATTATCTTATCGAAGAAGAAGAGGGAGTTAACGAGCACAACGTTGTTCTCAAGTGCGCCGAGATTCAGACCGCCATTTCTGAAGGTGATTTAGTTGCATTTCTAGTTTGTAACGTGAGCAGAGTATATAACAGTTGTTGGGTTGCGTTCTTTTGCGTAAAGTTTTCACCTTTCTGTGAATTCCTTATGGGGTGATTGTTTCTGAGTTTGGATCTCTGTTTTACTCAAGTTTTTGGTGTTGCAGCTCTTTATTTTGTTGGCTAATGAGTAAAGATACTGTATTTGTTTCTTAAACATGCTTAAAAATCTTTCGCTTGTTCAGATTTTGTATTTTTTTTTTCACTGTTTGTTTTCAAATTCTACTGGTCACTGAATGAGTTTGTTTACCGTGAAACCGGTTCCTTGTTCTGCTTTTGTTTCTGTGTTCATGTAATTTATTCTTATTTCAAGAGTTACAGAGCGCGTGGTGCGGTATAGTTAGCTATTTCAGTGGGTTTAATATAGTAGGCAAGCTGGGAAGGAGGTTAATTCTGTGACCTGGGTATTAAGTTTATTAGTATTTCTAATTTATAGTCGGCATATATTCTATGCCCAAGATTTTGTCCAGACCCTCGAAAAAGACCATAGATGAGATCCAGTAGTTTTTTTTTATTGTTACAATGTTTTCGTAATGAATATTAATATAGTTTGAGCACATGGGTAGCCAGAGTGATCCAAATACCTTGGACGTTTTCTCATTATGGAAGCGTTTAATGTGGTATTTGATCCTAAGTATAACCTGCTGCTACCAACTTTCAATCCTATTATTTGCAGTATTGGGTTCCGTACCTACCATAATGGATGTATATTGCCGTGTTTTCTTGTTCAAGAAGAGCTATTTTACTGTTATTTTGGCTGATCTACACTTCGACACCCTTATAAGGGAATAATAGAAGTGTACATGTACTGAGGCAGATCTAGACTTTGACACCCCTGTAGGGAAATAATAGAAGTGCGCATGTCCTGAAGCAGATCTAGACTTTGACACCGTTGTAGGGGGATAATAGAAGTGCACATGTCCTGAAGCAGATCTTAACTTGGCCGTGCTCTTTACATGGATCTTTATTTTAAAGTGTAGAGATTTTCAGTAAATGCTGATTAATTTCTCTTGGTTAGACTAAGATGCCCTGAAATCTAAATATCACTAGCCACAAACCTGAAGGTGGACACTTGTAAGAAAATTTCCTCCATTCTATGGATATGATTCAGTACAACATTTTCAATCTTGTTTATACGTATTTCAGCAACTATTTGTTTATACTCTTATCTCTTGATACTTATGGTTCATATTACAGCCTAAGCACTAAACTTGCCTTTTGGTATAAAAACTCTGTTTCTAGTCTGTAACTTGGATATAAAGAGACCATGTGAGTATCACTTGTGGACTCACGTTTGATGTTTGGAGATTTGTGAATTTTTGTTCAGTTCTGCATTCTTCTCACTCTAGATAAATAAATAAAAAAGTTACACTACAATTCAATTCGTTGAAGAGGCAATTCAGAGGCTTCTGTCTAATAACTCAACATTACTGGTTTGGAAAATTTCTTTTTGTTTTGATTTATGCACCTCATTAAACCTTCTTTATTGCTATCTTTTGCTAGGAATTTTATTCTTACTCGGCAAATATATTTTCCTTAATTTTGTTTGTGCAAATTCCTTCATGCTCATTAGGGTGTGGATGTTGCAGGAGCTACTTCCTTTCTTTTCACTGAATATCAATATGTGGGGATTTTTATGTTTGCTTTTGCAATCCTGATATTCCTCTTCCTCGGTTCGGTTGAGGGGTTCAGCACAAAGAGTCAGCCATGCTCATACGATGGATCCAGGACATGCAAACCTGCTCTTGCCACTGCTGCATTCAGCACCATCTCCTTCCTACTTGGTGGGTTTACTTCATTGCTCTCTGGCTTCCTTGGAATGAAAATTGCTACTTATGCAAATGCTAGAACTACCCTGGAGGCAAGGAAAGGAGTTGGAAAAGCTTTTATCACTGCATTCAGATCTGGTGCTGTCATGGGATTCCTCCTTGCTGCAAATGGTCTTTTGGTGCTTTTCATTGCTATCAACCTCTTCAAGCTTTACTATGGCGATGACTGGGGTGGTCTGTTTGAAGCTATAACTGGTTATGGCCTTGGAGGATCCTCCATGGCTCTCTTTGGCAGAGTTGGTGGAGGTATCTACACCAAAGCTGCTGATGTTGGTGCTGATCTTGTTGGCAAGGTTGAAAGGAACATCCCTGAGGATGACCCGAGAAATCCAGCTGTAAGAAGACCTCTCTCTCTATATATATCTTTTATCTTGTCAATTAAAGTGATTTTATTTGGGTGTCTTATTTACTTCCGTTTGCTTACAGGTGATCGCTGACAATGTTGGTGATAATGTTGGGGATATAGCTGGTATGGGATCTGATCTTTTCGGCTCATATGCGGAGTCATCTTGTGCTGCACTTGTTGTTGCTTCCATCTCCTCTTTTGGGATTAATCATGAGTTGACAGCTATGCTATATCCTCTCATTATCAGTTCTGTGGGTATCCTAGTCTGTTTGATCACCACCTTGTTTGCTACTGATTTCTTTGAGATTAGGGCTGTTAAGGAAATTGAGCCTGCACTCAAGAAACAGCTCATAATCTCCACTGTTTTAATGACTATTGGAATTGCCATTGTTAGTTTTGTGGCACTCCCATCTTCATTTACCATCTATAATTTTGGATCACAGAAACTGGTCAAGAACTGGTAAGAGTTATCTTTGAGTATGGAATTGTTCTCATATTATAATTTAGGTAATACTGCATTAAGAATTTGAAATCACTATTTAACAATTTTGGGATTGAATTCTATTTGTAGGCAACTCTTTTTATGTGTTGCTGTTGGTCTTTGGGCTGGACTTGTCATTGGATTTGTGACCGAGTACTATACAAGCAATGCATATAGGTAAAGTTTGCTACTGTTTCCATTAACATAATTGTTTCTCAATCTTTTTGTTGACCTATGCTGTACATCAATTTGCAGCCCTGTTCAAGATGTTGCTGATTCATGCCGAACTGGAGCTGCCACAAATGTTATTTTTGGGCTTGCTTTGGGATATAAATCAGTTATTATTCCCATTTTTGCCATTGCAGTGAGCATTTTTGTTAGCTTCAGCTTTGCTGCAATGTATGGTATTGCAGTAGCTGCCCTGGGAATGCTGAGCACCATTGCCACTGGACTAGCAATTGATGCATATGGTCCCATTAGCGACAATGCAGGAGGTATTGCAGAGATGGCTGGCATGAGCCATAGAATTCGGGAGAGAACTGATGCTCTTGATGCTGCAGGAAACACTACTGCTGCTATTGGGAAGGTTTGTGACTATGTTCCAGTGTAACCTGGGTGATTTAATTAATGCTAATATGTGCATTATTTTGGGGCTTTACCGCGATATAGAAAAAAATGTTTTTAATATTTTTTTTCAGTTGATTTTTCAGTGATGAATTTACTGCGTTTACCAAGGGATATTGTCAAAACAGATTGCCATGGCAATGGCAACATGTCCCGGTGAATTTTAGATTTTAGTCTTTGGTTTACCCATTGAAGAGGAGAACTAAGGGATTTTGAGTGGGGAAAGTAAGACGAGACACACTTCTTTGGCCTACCTTTTGCAAAATCCTACAATAGTTTTCTTCTTTCCCCAAAAAAATGCATAATCATGTCTACGAATGCTGTGTTTTCTTGATTTTTATTTGGTTTTGATACATGACTTCCCTTTTGGATGATAGGCGGGTCTCTTATAGAATGAATCTTTTATTGTGTGTTAGATTTGTTTGAAGATTGGATTTATTTTCACATGACAGCATAATGGTATATGGATTATAATAAGTTTTCTTTTCTCTTACTTTCTGGCGGCTCTTCATGTGTATTCCTTTTAGTAAGTTTATAATTTTCTCCCAAGGCTTCTAATAAATCTTTTCTGTTTCCTTTTCTAGGGTTTTGCTATTGGTTCTGCAGCTCTCGTGTCCCTTGCGCTCTTTGGTGCTTTTGTTAGCCGAGCATCTATTACAACAGTTGATGTATTGACTCCAAAAGTATTCATTGGTCTAATCGTGGGTGCAATGCTTCCTTACTGGTTCTCTGCCATGACAATGAAGAGTGTTGGCAGTGCAGCTCTAAAGATGGTTGAAGAAGTGCGCCGGCAATTTAACACCATCCCTGGACTGATGGAGGGCACAGCAAAGCCTGACTACGCCACTTGTGTGAAGATCTCCACTGATGCTTCAATTAAGGAGATGATCCCACCTGGTGCACTCGTGATGCTCACCCCCCTTATTGTTGGGATCATTTTCGGTGTTGAGACCCTTTCAGGTGTACTTGCTGGTTCCCTCGTGTCCGGTGTACAGGTAATGCCAAGGCAGTGACTTGCTGTGCATGTTCTTCTTGCTGATTAGTATGTAGCATATGTTCTAAGAGTTGCATACGCTTTGTGTTCTCCAGATTGCCATCTCTGCATCCAACACTGGTGGTGCTTGGGATAATGCCAAGAAATACATTGAGGTACACATTGGACAAGACTTTATTCATTTGCATTTTGGGGCGTTCACTATTTTATCTTTAAGGTCAACTGTGTTCTTGTTCATATCGGCAATAGGCTGGCGCTTCGGAGCATGCTAGAATCCTTGGCCCTAAAGGATCCGATCCACACAAGGCAGCCGTTATCGGGGACACCATTGGCGACCCGTTGAAGGACACGTCTGGACCATCACTCAATATCTTGATCAAACTAATGGCAGTGGAATCCCTTGTGTTTGCTCCATTCTTCGCCACACATGGAGGCTTGCTTTTCAAGATCTTCTGAGAATTTGAAGAATCTATCTGTTCCTCCGACTCTTCTTACCCCCGTTTACCATTGATCTTCAAAATGGAGTTGTAGCTCATTGCAGCTCGCTCTTGAAGTCATCTCCCCTAATGTTGAGTAGTAGACATAAAACTTCCCTGAAAAAAGTTTTTGATTAGACAAAAAAGGACCAATCGAAGAATGATGATGATAATGGTCATGGTCATGGTCAATTTAATGACATAATTGGAGCTGTACTTTCATGTCTTACCACTTTTCATTCTCCAAGCATTTTTGTGTACATGTTTTCTCCCGTTTCTTTTGATCTGATCTTCCTGTGTTCATGTCCCTTTTTACCAAGTTCCTTTGCAAATAATGTATTTCACTCTATATTGTCTGTGCAAATTAGGGATGCAATGGGCCGGCCGGGCTAGGCAGGGTGAGACAGCTTCTGCTAGGGCTGACTGCTCTGCCTCAGCCCGACTTAACCTGGCCTGACATAATTTTTGAAAATGCTTTGATTGGCCATTGTTCACCAAATAATGTAAGAATTTCTCAACTATTATTAATAACAACTTTCAAAAAATCCGAATCCGTGTAAGATTCGGATCAGATTTATACTCACAACCCTCGTATGGTAAAAAAGAGAGACTCCTATATGGAGTAAGTGCTAACAATGTCTTCCCAATCTATTTATCAAAAAAATGAAGACTCATTTAGTCATAAAAATGTCTAATATACGTTTGACATTGTTTTATAAACACAATAATTAATAAAGATTCGATTCTGCAGTGTGAACATTCAGATCTTTTCTTAAATAAACAATCATACTCAACGTTAAACAGTCCAGAGGAACCCAGAATAGCGGGTCGTCAGGCCATTGTAGCGAACCTTCATAAGAAAGTTCGAGGGAGCTGGACTTTCCGTCCACAGTACTTTGGGGAAAAAAAGGACAAAGAAAGTCAACCAAAGTACAAATGATTGAAGTCAAGAGTCAATTCAAGGTCTTTGTATATTTTCCCATTTCAGGAAGCTCCTTCCTTCCCACATGGACGTGGTAATCTTAAAGTGACAAGTTGCCATTTGAATTGACCCTTCTGCAGGCCCGAGTTCTCGTTAAAAGAACAAAGCACCACCGACTACATGCACTAGCTCTATTCTTTGCAAGAATATTCTCTTTTAGGCAAGTGATGATCAGATGTATAATATACTGTGTACACACTAGTTGGCTTTTTGTTAATGTATAGACTTGAACAGAGTCGCTCCAGAATCAGAGGGATTTCACATGCACATATATATCTTCACTCAAATTATCTTTTCCTAAACTTCCAAGCATTATCATTCAAAGTACTAAGCAAATCTCCTCAATTTGTTAATTAAGATATTCAAAGTATATATAAATACATATATATAAAGTTTGACTTGAAAGATTTATTACCAGAAAAAAGAAAAATAAAAAGATATATGCCCTCCTTTTTCACCGTTATTTCAAAAATAAAATCCTCTATTAAATGAAAAAATCTACAGCCAAAACTATTTTAAACACAACAACTAAAATAAGAAAGAGCGTTATAATGTACTTCTTCCTATTCAAAATAAAAGTTGTTTTAGAGAGATTTTAATTATTCAAAATAAGTGTCGTTCGTGACTTTTCATTTATGTTTATGATTTTATTTCTAAAATTACCCTTTAATTTTTCTCACATCTTAATTACACAGATTATATTTTTAAGGCACTTTCATATGTAATTAATAAGGCTATATCAAACATTTCTTTAACTTTCTTAATAAGTGTGCATCCCTCTAAAACGACTTTTATTTTAAATAGGAAGGAGTAACGAACTTTTAAGTATCTCCATGATCCTTTTTTCGATCTTGCTGCTCATTATTTTGTATGACTAGAGCTTGACTTGGTTTCCTGTTGCTCGCAGTTATTGAACACAACTTGGGTTTTGAAAATTTACCACCCTTTTGATGCCACAATAAGCATGCATGCCACTGTTTAAATAATTCTGTATGATCGAAATGCTGTATGATATATACTACTTATTTAAGTGATCAACTTCTATAATTTTCGAAATTAATAATATTATTCTATATATTCACGTTAATACACAAAACTGAAGTTTCAAAAATTTATAATTAAAACTGAAATTCTAAAACTTAGAGCGTAAAACATAATGTTAAACTTCAATTTCTGACTTTTGTAACATTTTAAGCATTAGTACAAGATCTATGAGAACAGCCGTTAACATTAATTGCAATAACTATGAGAGTTATCATGTTCATTGTATATATACTTTACCAATTAATAGTGGCACCAACAAGTTATTGATCGAATTAGTAAACTATGATTGTAATAATACACATTAAATTTTGGTTTATATAAATATATCGGACTCATATATTTTAAATAAAATAATAAAAAAGATAATAAAAATAAAAAATTATTTAACATTTAATATTCAAGGCATGAGTCATGACACTATGCCATTCATATAGCTTCTTTTTTTTTTTTTTTTTACTTAAGGAGACTCTTTGAAGGGCATTAATATATTCCAAATTTTGGATTAAAATATTATGAATATTTAAAAATTTATGTTAGATTTATTTAAATCTAGTTGCAAAAACTATATATATTTTTAATGCTCATTTGCCTAAAAACAAATAATGAAGTCAAATATTACATGCAAAATGTCCTTTTGTGTTTAGATACCTAAAGAAGGCAAGCTCCATGCTAATTCAAATGCATGCACCAAATCTTAAGTTACATTGAATGCATGCTCAGTATTATGTATATATATATATATCCCTACATGACTGCAACTTCTAAGGTAGTTCAGGAGATCTTTGAACTCTTTTTCGGACAGAGAAATCAAACCGCAAGATTGTGTTGTACCTCTGAACAACAATGGCTTCTCTTAAATCTCTCTGGTTCCCACCTTCTAAACACTCTTTTCACTGTCTTTTGGCCGTGTCACCACCCAAACAACCTCTCTTCACTAATGTGCTTGCACCGTCCTCTTCATTTTCTGCTCTCAGCTTACCATCGCTCTCATCAACCACCACCACAACCTTTGCTGCTGTCACCACCGCCATCACAAGCCAGGGTGACGGCAGTCCTCTGACGACCCTGTGTCAGTCCGAAAGCATGCACGGCAACCACCTGAAGATTGCCATAATCGGGTTTGGCAACCTTGGTAGGTTCTTGGCTAAGACATTTGTGTCTCAAGGTCACACTGTTCTCGCCTACTCTCGTTCTAACCATTCACTTGACGCTAGCTCGCTTGGCGTCTCCTTCTTTCTCGATCCTCATGACCTCTGCGAGCAACACCCTGACGTGATCTTTATGTGTACTTCCATAATCTCAACCGAGGAGGTCCTCAAGTCTCTGCCTTTACAAAAACTGAAGCGGAACACATTGTTTGTTGATGTTTTATCGGTTAAAGAATTTTCCAAGAATCTTCTTCTCGATCACTTGCCGAGCAATTTCGACATTATATGTAGCCACCCCATGTTTGGCCCACAAAGCGCAAAACTAGGATGGAAAGGTGTCAATTTTGTGTATGAAAGCGTCAGAATCGGAAACGAAGAATCGAGGGTCAACAGGTGCAACAAGTTACTACACATTTTTGCTCGAGAAGGGTGCAGAATGGTGGAGATGAATTGCCAAGAGCATGACAAGTACGCAGCGGAATCTCAGTTCATAACTCATACACTTGGGAGGATGTTGCAGATGCTGAATTTGGAGTCTACGCCGATAAACACAAAAGGGTATGAGAGTTTACTGGATTTGGTGGAAAACGTTGCATCAGATAGCTTTGATTTATATTATGGATTGTTTGTGTACAACAAAAATGCGCTTGAGATGTTGAAGAGGTTGAATTCAGCCTTTCAAGCTTTGAAACAGCAGCTCTTAGGAAGGTTACAAAAGGTTTTGACGAATCAGTTGCTTAGGAATGTGGAGAAGGAACAATCTTCAAACTGGAGTCAGAAGAGCGGTCATTGCGATATTGCAGCATTTGGGTCTGATTCAGTAACTGTGAAGTAAGTGTCTGTGCAAAAATTTTGTATTTAAAGTTATTTTCTTGTTCTGTTCATTTCTTTATTGAGGATAAGATACCATCTAGGCTCGATTGAAAGAAGAAATGCATCAAAAGGAAAACTTGTTGAACCTATATAAAGAGTGATCCTTACGAACAAATCAAAATCTTTGTAGACAGACCAACTTAGTCCTTAAATCCAGGGTCCTTTTCAGGGTTGATCTAATATGACAACCTTAAAAAATATTCAAAGTCCTGTTTGTTGGGGTTTTGGTGAAGGAATGGAGAGATTGTTGGAATAAATTCAACTTCATAAAACTAATTAGTGGTTGAAATTTTCAGGTTTCGAGATGCTGTTCAACCTTATGAGTACAAAGGACAGAACTCTGACTTCAATGATGAAAGCTCTAAGCTCAAGATTGGCATTGTAGGATTTGGAAACTTTGGTCAATTTCTTGCAAAAACCATGGTTCAGCAGGGCCACAAAGTTTTGACATATTCAAGAAAGGACTATTCTCAGGTGGCACGAGAATTGGGGGTTTCCTACTTCTCCAATGCAGTTGAAATCTGTGATAAGAATCCAGATGTCATTCTCTTTTGTACCTCAATTCTGTCAACAGAAAATGTTCTCAAGTTATTCCCAGTTCAGAGGTTGAGGAAGAGTACTCTTTTTGTTGATGTACTATCAGTGAAAGAGTTCCCTAGGAATTTGTTTCTTCAGCATTTGTCACCAGATTCTGATATTCTTTGCACTCATCCTATGTTTGGACCTGAAAGTGGCAAAAATGGGTGGAATCATCTTCCCTTCGTTTTTGACAAGGTCCGGATTGGAACAGATGAGGAAAGAATGTTGCGTTGCCATAGATTTCTTGATATTTTTGCTCGAGAAGGATGCAGAATGGTAGCAATGTCATGTGCAGAACATGATCGTCATGCAGCTGGCTCCCAGTTTATTACACACACGATAGGCAGAGTTCTTGAGAAGTTGGGATTGGAGTCAACGCCAATAAATATCAAAGGCTATGAAACTTTGTTGAATTTGGTGGAGAATACAGCTGGAGATAGCTTTGATTTGTATTATGGCCTATTCATGTACAATGTTAATGCAATGGAGCAGTTGGAGAGGTTAGATTTGGTTTTTGATTCATTGAAGAAGCAGCTACTTGGGAAATTGCATGATGTTCTGAGCAGAGAACTGTTTGGCAATTGTCAGGCACTGAAGAAGGAATATCCAATGTCCAAAGTGTCTCAGAATGATTCAGCGATGAAATCTTCTCTGGAGCATCTTACTGCTTCAAACAACTGATCTTTGTATCTTACCTTGCCAGTGGACTAGAAATGGCATTCCTATCATTACAGTTTCCATGATTAAGCCTATTATGACCATCTTTTCAGAGCACTTGTGTGATTGAGTTGAAACTGCTGAATCTTAAAATTTGTGGATAGTGTTACTGAAACTCAGTTATAGTCATTCTGGTCAATAGGATAAAAGCTGTCTTCTTCTTTATGTTTTTCACCAACTTTTCCATGTACTGCTGAATCTCCGAAGTTGTGAATGTACTGCTAAATTTTGAATTTTTAACTAAAGGGATATTATTGTGCCGACTTCAGAATGATTTGAACAAGTAACTAAAACAATATAGTTCTCATAATTCCTATAACATATATCCACCTTCTCTATGCAACCACTCCTCACCTTCACACAAATACTTGTATAGCTTAGTTTCCATGCATCAGTTCCAGTTATTCTCTTCCATTTCCCTTTTCACAATGGAAATGCTTGAGAAGTTACTTACTTACCATTACCAAACCCAGAAACCAGAAAATTGAAGAAAATATCCGAGCTGCTTCTAATGGCCTCTAGTAATACTGAAAGTAGATGCTATTAAAATCTTTTACCTTCCTGTATGATCTTGGCCTTGCTTCAGTAATTAGCACGTCCACTGGTTGAATCTATCTCTCTGATTCGCGAGCGCAGAATATGGCAATACTTGTTCTTTCCCTTTCCATGTTTTGTCACCAACCTGTGTACTGGACTCTTGAATATGCCGTTGCCCATTATCTGTGTCATAAAATCATAAAATGAGCTTGTAGAAGTCTTTTGCTAATGGTGAGTCTCTATCCTCTACTTTACATATCTCCCCCGATACACTCTGAAAACAAGCTAGAATCCTTTTCTGGTATAGGATTTTCTGTCTCGTTCTTGTAGACTAGAATTTCATCCTTGGTTAAATCTGGTGAGAAATTGTAAAGAAGAAAAAGGCTACTGGATCCTCAGAAACCACAGAAATCCTTAGTAATATGAAGATCAGAGGCATTAAAGGGTTGATTAATAAAAACCTATGCATTATATTAGAAGGTTAGCAGAACAAATTTAAATAAAGAACTAGGTTTTGTATATACCTGAAGTGAACTTAGATGAATGTGATTTACCTGAAAGTTTCAGGTTTTTCTGGCCGAAAACCTGAGCTTCTGGGCTTACAAACAGTACCAGCAGGTCAGTCCAATCAATTGTTTGCAACGTTGTCATTTCCATACCCTTCAGAGCTATCGACTTCTTTGGAGTATTTCTGCTTCTCTTTGGAAGTGCAAATAACTGCTTTCCAATTTCACATACTTTGTCCAAGAAACAACTTGTCATCCCATGGTTTGCTTACGAAGAAGTGAAGGATTGAAAACAACCAAGTCTTTTGCCATTTTGAATCGATCCCTCTGAAACTTTAAGCTACTTCCATGGAGACTTGAAGTTTCAATGAACAATTTATGGATTTATTAGGGAAGGTTAGCAAATTGCATAGGATATCCATTGCCCTTTTTGGTTCAGACAAGTTCAACCACTCCAATCCATACCTATTAATACCTTACCGGCTGCTTGTTTTGTCTACACATCAATTTACTAAGTCTTGATGTGTCATCTAGAATGGGAGACATTTGCTTTTTCGTGTTTGATGAATAGGAGGCATTGAAGTCTTTTGATTGATTCAATTCTTAAGTTTATTCTAATAATCAGTTGTAGCAGTCCAAAGAAAAACATAATATTGCTGCAGCAACCACTGAGGTAAGTGCTATTTAAATCATTGGTAGGGAACTATATTTTTACGGCATCCAGTGGTTGTGTTCCCTTCTGGCGACACTCCATGACCAATGCACTGTAGTTTTTGACCTTCCGGTACTTTTGTGACCTACTTTCGTCTATCAATTCCGGTACTGGTTCGATCTCCAGTTCTACACTGGGAAAATGAAATGCTGCCACTGATACCCTCTCCTTCTTCGAGCTTGCCAATACCCTGTGAAATGGGCTCCTGATTATCCCATTACTCATTATCTGTTAACGATTGAGACATAACAAAGTTAATCTTTGATTGATTGCTAATATTAAAACATGAAAGTAGATCAAGTGTGTTAAGAGAGACATAAATTGCACCTCTATTTGATCCAGCGTTGATTAGAAGCGCATCAGGAACTATCGGAACATCTTACCATTTCTCATCCTTAAAAACCTGAAGACCTCTCACGTGGTCTTGTAACAGAACAGATATTCCTGATCCATCAGAGTGAGCTCTAAGACCAATAACCGAGTCTTGGGTTGGACATAAGGGATAGTAATTCAACCTTATTGCGATGAATTCTTTATCCCTGTATTGTTTCAAAAAACAATCCTCTTCCAACCTTAGTGACCTTGCCATGGCCTTAAGGACGACAACTAGTAGAACCTTCAGCTTCTCCGAGTATTCATTCAGCACAACTCTGCAAGATTTGCAGTTGACCTCAAATATGGCAAGACAACAACCATACACTTGGTTGAAAAATGAAGTAATGTCCAAAAAGTTGAGATCTTTATTCACTATATATATGATTTATTATATAGTTTGTAGCATATGAACATCGCAAGTACCTAAATTCACTGGGGTTGTCTGGCCAAAATTCAAGCTTTCTCGACTGTTCTGGGAATAGATTAAGTAAAAGACGATCGCAACAATCACGAATTTGCTTGTCTGAAAGGTCTCGCTCTTCTTCATATCCATGACGATATTTCGATTCTCCTTGAGCATATTTCTGTTTTTCTTTGAGCGGAAGTGCAAAAAATTGCTTTGTAACATCACATAAACTGCTAAGTAATGAGCTTGAAACCCCATGTCCTATTGCCTGCAAGTAAGTCAAGTAAAGTATCATTAAGAAACATCAAGTTTCTGAATTGAAGTGAGTAAAATGATATACCTGAAAGTAGCCCCAGGTAGAGACAGCTTGTCTGAGTTTTTCAAGCTCAGCAAGTCCTTGCTCAGAAGAAAGGGTATGGGGTGAGGATAGTAGACTCAGATCAATTACAGGAATAGGGGCAATATGAGACTGATCGTTGACTTCATAACGGTCCGACATTGAAACCAAGTTGGTAGCTTCGGGTTTCACAATCTCAGCCATCAGATAAATTGTCAAATCAGAAACTAGAATCTAAGTAATGCCAAGCGATCCGGTTATGTGAAAGTAAATTATGCACGGTACTTGAGATTACTGCAATTATGTACCTTGAAAAATTTGACAGGTCCTTGTAATGAGAAACAGAGAGTTGACAAATAGAAACTTTTTGTCATTGCAAACGTTAGTTCCTACTATAATTTATTTATGCATGTAGTACTTTGTTGTCTCATTATTGGCAATCTAAAGTCAACGTGTTCTAATCCTGTTTCACATAGGCTTTAATGGGCCATTAAGTTCGGTAGCCTTCTCTGATTGTTAGAAAATGATTAGTTTCAAAAACAGAACAGTCCCAGAGTTGAAAAAAACTGGTGGCATGGCACAGAAACGAAGCTTATCCTCTGGTCTTTCCAATGGCTGTCCTCCTTTCAGGCTTTCAGCCTTTCACACATCATATAAAACCCAACTTCTGCGTCTTTTTTAACATTTTCTCACCTGGTTTCGATTGTCCTGAGCGTTGTGCCACTCTTTTTAAAGACATGGCAAAACCTTCACTTAAAGCTGACAACTTTTTCGCTCGCTCACCCTCCCCAAACTCACCTTCCTTAATCTTCACCAACTACCGGAAGATCCTCTTTGTAAACTCTCTGGACTCTACCTGCTACACGAAGCTTGAAGTATAGTGTCTGCCGTAGCATGAAAGAGAGAGATAATGTCAAAGAAAGTGAGTCTTCCAAAGTATTGACTAGTCCTCGAGTTGATGATTTGCTGTGTAAGTTAGTACACAATTCCTTCAAGGATTAGCTGCAAATAAGCAATATATCGGAAACAGTTGCATTGTAAAAGAGAATGTGATGTTTGTTTATATCCTATCTCTTATTGATCAATCATCTAGAGGGAACCAATTTCTGTCCCATCCAACCCTATCTACCCACAACCAGGGAGAACCTGAGGCAGGTGAGCAAATACAATGGAGAAAGGAGCAACAACAATGGGTTTTGACGAATTTACATATACAGGCTCCAAGGGAGGTATGTCCCCAGACGGATTTACAGTTAAAATCTTTCCATTGAGTAACATGGTTTGACTATGCAAGTTTCCATCTTTTGCTGTTAGATGGTATTCTTCCCTTGTTGAGTCAGTCGCTGAACCTTGAGGCAGTCTAATGACTTCTCTTTTGTGAAGTCTACGAGACCAATGATGGCCATGCTTATCGGGTGGTAGTGTGAAAGTACTGTTAAAAGCTACATTGACATGAACTCTCGTGCTGTTGTCTAAGTTGATTAGAAGTAAGGTGGTTCCTTCCTGCAAGACAATGGATTGAATCAGAACAGAGAAAGGGTTATGCTGGTTGGTTACACCGCAGTATAAATTTGACTTACAGATTGTTTGGCACAATGAGCATAAGCACGTATCATTTTTGACCTGGAAAAGCTTGTCGAAAGAACATTTCTTCCCATTAGTCGATGCCAAAGAAGAGCACTGCAACAACATGGAGGGATTCTCTCAGACCTTCCAATCCTTTGTGGCTTTAACGTTGACTTCTAGTTTCTTAGATTTAAATGGAAGAAGCTCAGTGTTTTCAGTTACCTGTAGTAGTCTGGATTTGGAGCAAAAGTAGTAGTGTCAAGTAAGCCATAATTTCCACCAATCAATGACTGTCTGCAATATGATTTCGTATCGTAAGCTGATGCCATACCTAGCTGATCAAGAAACCTGTTTGATGAAATTCTCAGTTACATGTCAATCACACCTCAAAATGAAAAGGAAAATCATCTCAAAATTTGATCATATTTACCAGAAACTATAAACAAAAGCATTGCTGACAAGGTTTCGGCCGCTGTTGTAAGCACCCCCGGCTTCCCCCACCCAAGCTTTAGCTGAAGTTTTAGAAGTCTTGAGGATGTTTTGCAGGCCACTAAAGGTACTAGCCTCGCCATCAAGATAAGAGGGATTCAGGATCTTTTCAACAAGATGTTCATCAACACCTATAAAAAGCAAGGAATTTTGTCAAATCAGGCCTCTTTCTCTAAGCTTCAAACTTCAGAAATCAATTTTTCTTAAAGTTACCTGGACCAAGATTGTATATGTGGTGGGTTATCACATCTAAAGAATCTCCAGTTATGTCAAGGAACTTTTTGAACCAAGCTTCATCATAGAATCCTCCAGGTGCTATGATTAGTGGCCTTGAGTCCCTTCCACTGTAAATTCTCTGTATGATCTTATATAGTGAGATTGTGTCAGAAGCATACTGGTCTGCTGCTACTCTTGTTCCAACTCCACTGCCACTCAATTCATTTCCTGCTCCACAGCGAAGAACACAAGTCAAAACTTGGTAGCAGAACTCATAGAGTAATCCAACAATGTTGTGACATAATGGCTTCAACGAAGAAAAAGACAAGTCCAAGATCATACCAACCTAGCTCCCAACCGTAAACAGAGTAGTTCTTTTGGGCAGTATATCTAATAAAAGATTCAGCATTGGAGTAGTTCCAAGCTCCTACTGCAGAGCCACCAGGTTGTATGGATCGACCAGCAAGAGCATTTAATCCAAATACAACTTTTACCCTGAATACAAGAAGTTAATAGAAAAATGAATCTCATGTTTCACTCCTACAAATGGGAAGAAAAGTTAAACAAAGGAAGGATAAAGATTTCTGTTACCATGCTTTCTTGAAGAAGGCATTTAGCTCATCCCATCTGTACATGGCTAAGCATCCCTGAGTGAAGCCAAACATTTCAGAGGTATTTCTAACAAATTGGACACATGGTAGGTGATTGTCCTCAGTGTCATATATGACCTTGTCTTGCAAAGTTCCTCCTAATCTGATCTTTAGCGGTGTAAAAGCTGGATCATTCACCACATAAGCCTATTAACTGCATAGCAGTTGAGAGTTGCTGACAGAATTTAAACTAAATAGGCTTCTTAGTTCGTACCTTTTACGGCGTTTAGTAATATTCTGTTGTTAAGGTCCTGAAAAACAAGAAGATGTTGAAGTAAATTTAGAGAGGAACAGATTGTAAGAAAATTTTTTAAAAGCTTCTGGACTATGAAGTTTGATTTTTAACAGAATTGAAATTAACATAGTGAGTTCATATATCGTGATTGTTCACAAAGTGACAAGGAAAACTTTGGTGTAATTGTAGTTTATGAGGGAGCTCTTTTGAAAACGGATGGAATAATGACCTCCATGGTTCAACTCGTGAAGTAAAAACTAGTCCAAAACGCATTCATCGATATTTTCGAGACATAGAGTTATAACAGGTCGCAAATCAAACCTAAAAGCATCACCGAAATGCCAAACCGACATGAAGGGCAGCATAAGTCATATTCTAAATTCGTCCACAAATATTCACAAAACGATAGTGAGAGAGATGAAACAGAAAGAATAGGTTAGTTCACCCCACTTGCATGTGTTTTACTTTAAGACCCACGGAATAAATCTATAACATGTACTTGGCAGTAACTTCAGAAACATGAAAAATGGAACTTAAATAGACATACAAGATTAATGAGAGAAGCATAGCCCCAGCTACATGTCCCGTAGTCGCACTTCTCGGGAGGCCACCAATCCAAAGTTGCACAAATGAAGTCTTCATCAATCTTTCCAATGGCAGCTTTCCCATCGATAAAAACTGTCCCCTGAACATTGCCACCTTCTGCAGCAACACCCTCTGAACTCACAGAAACAAAGCAGAAGCTAAACATACACACCAGAAACAACAACGCCATTTGACAAATCTGAGAACCAATCCGAGAAAAGTTGCAAGCTTTAAGATCTGAGGCTCTCTCTGTGAATGAGTAAGGTAGCCATGAAAGTACAGGGGTGGGACACAGCTAGGGAGGTTTACTAGGGAGTGGCTATAAAATATGATATAAGAAAGGAAACGAAGGTTTAAACTTTTACTTTGTTTAGATGCAAAGGCTTAAACTTCGAGCTCTATTCACGTGTGTGTGCCCAAAAGGAAACGGTAGAAAGTAAGTGTGGAAGACATTAACATGAAAACCATGGATTTTTACAACTAATACACCCTGTATTGGTATAAATCAATAAATATTTTCAATTAATTGGGCTTGAGGAAAAAGAAAAAAAGAAAAAAAAAAGACAAATTAGGATCTTTCTTCAGCTTTTTACTGAAAGTTACCAAGATTCTGTCCTCAACATCTGTTTTCTTCATTAGAAAAATCTTTGCATGAAGTTATAAAAATATTATTATAGATAAAATGATTAATATTTGCAAGCACAATAAATAGGTATGAAATATAAAAAAAGTGTATATTTATCGCATTTTTATAAAACTTTCAAAGAAAAAGAAATTAAAAAAACTTATGAAATCTTCATAATAGCAAAAATATCAAATTTTGCTTTTGATTTGCTGTTTAGCACGAACTATTTAAATTTTTTTTGAATGGAAGCATGAACTATTTAATTAATCTATATCTAATTCAAGAAATATTCTTACACTCCTACAATTTTATTAAATATGAAATCCATAGTAAATTATATATTTTTTGGTATTAGTTCGGTTGAGATGTCATAAATTCCAACTAATCCCCCTGTTTACCGGTTCAAATGAGGATCAAACAAATCACCTTCCTTTCTCTCAAATTATCAGACTTTTTACCAACAACCCAACTCCCAGAGAGCAGGAAATTCTTTTGAGTGGAAATTTAGTTGCCAAGCTATCAAAGACAGGTGTCAAACAGAACTATGAGAAAGTTGTTGAGATCATATAGAAACCAAAAGACCAAAGTTCCATGTGTCAGTCTCAAAGGGTTGGGCAACACTTGTCTTGTTAGTTTGTTAAGAACTGGAAATCATACCTCTCCCCTTATCATGAGGATTGTTTCTTAAAGAGAACAACTAAAGACCTTATCCCTTCAATGTTAGATAAGAGAAGGCTATTAATCTCTGGAGTGAATTATTCAAGCCACTACCTAGTAGGGCCATCGGAAGATTCAGACACAGAAACCAATAATATCTGTTATAGATTCTGAGAAGGAATGGAGTAGCTGTGTAACTGAAGTTTATTTCAATACAGTGGCTCTGATAAGGTTACTTTCTCTTGTTTTGACCAAAATGGGAGGTATATACACATTAAAACTAGCCATAAATCTCGTTCCATTCCACTGAAGTTGGTCACAGCTTTAATTGATGAAAAATTGAAGGTGACTTTTTAAATATAATTTGACGCCCCATGAAAGGTCACCATCATCTTTTTTGTTTTGATCTTCAACCATTTTTGTCCATTTTCATCACTTGGTAAGCTGAGGTATCTCAAGAGAACGATTTGGAAAAGAAATTGTATGTCTTCATCCAAGTTAACACTTACTAATGCTTCAGAATATTTTATCAAAGATTAAAGTTGACATAAGCATATGATATAGATCAAGTTGATGAATGGTAAAGGGATATAGATCCTGTCAACTTTCACAACTTTAATCCTAAGGGAATAAAGATTGGATACATGATCAAGGGACCTTTCAAGTGAACTTTGTCTCGATGCCTTGACTTGCACGGTCAAGTGTAATATATCTATTATTTACGAGAAACCCTGTTCACGACTTGTCCTTCCTGTCCTATCCATTCTTCATACAAACACAATGTAATTGTAAGACATATCGATACTTACAAGAGTGGGAAAACAACATCCTAATCGGCTTTTAACTAGGGATTGCGTAGGTGATTTTAGTCAGTTTGTCTAGTCCAGATTCCTTTTAACTTTTGCCACAAGTTTACGTCAAGTGTACTACTGTGACTAAAGCTCTCAGGCATATACTCTTAGCAAGAGCCAAAAAAGCAATACATATTTTCGTGTCAAGTGCTGAAATTATCAAACAAACCAAAGGGTAGAGACCATTTTGGTCCTATTGGGGTGATGAGAAAGTTCCAAATGGCCTGCAGTGAGGAAAATATTAATGCAAGATGAAAAGGAAAGGCCATAAATTTACGGAGTGAGAGAGGCCAAACAAGACCTAAAAGTTCTGTCTAGTAATGAAAATGAAATAGAAGGCTAAGGATAGCTTCATAGGCATTGAAACAAACTCTTCAATCATTCAAACAAAAGAGAAAAGCATGATTTGATAGTTCAAGCTCACCTGTTGATGTACGTATTTACAGTTCAAGTTTCTGAATAGTAATTATCGTAGATATCATCTATGAGTTTAACCACCTCCTGGCAGCTTTCCAGTTGATATTCGTTTATCAGAAAGAGGCTGGAGAAAGATGAAGATGTATAGCTTTGCATGTATTATCAATCACTAGCAAGTCCTTGGTCTGTAGGTCCATTTACTTACATTTGTACTATACTGACCGAAACTAATTATATGGTATAGTTGATTATAATTTTATTTTTTTCAACTGATTAATGTCATATAAACAAGTATATAAAATTTGCCTTGAGCTAGTTTTTAGTTACCTCCAACTTGCAGCTCCTTGTCTAATAATAACTAATTAGTATATTACCTCTACTGAATTGTGAAAAGGAATTAGCTAATTTAATCTAGTTATTCTGAATTGTAGTTCTCCACTTCTGTAGTTCTTTACTTTTAGATTCTACATGATCATGGTCTGATAATATAGTAGAAAGAAATGTATTTCTTTTGTGGAAGAACAAGAAGAATAGTAATAAGATATTTAACAGCCACATTTGGCTTGCAAGAAAGCTTTTTACAGATTTCAAATCTGATTTTCAACTTCAAAGCATGTTCTTCCTGAAACATATATTCGTAATTAGAAACAAAGTGAGATTAAATTAAAGTGGTATTGATTACATGGAAGCCAAGACACATAGATGAGAATAATCCGCAATAACATAAATTCCACAACAACAAAAGAGAGGTTCATTCAAGACAAGATGGTCAATCTTACTCTATCATGGCTGACATTCTCAACTCTTCTCGCTAAAGCTACCTACCTAAAAGGGAACGAGATAATCTAGAAACATAGCGCTTACTTAGTCTCACTACTCTCACTTCCTCTTCTTAGTAGGAGGCTGAGGAACCTCCTCTTCCTCCTCATCCTCCTCTTCTTCCTCTTCATCCTCCTCTCCATCTTCATCACCATCATCATCACCGTCGTCATCATCTTCGTCATCACTTCCCCCTTCACCATTAGCTTCAGGGTCATCTTCAGGATCAGCCTCTTCCTCTCCTTCAGCGGAGAAATCTTCATCACCTGCATCATCATCCTGGTCATCAGCATTGTCATCTTCATCTTCTTCATCATCATCCTCAGTGTCACTGGCATCTTTGTTTTCTGCATCAGGCCGTTTTGTCTTGTGAAGTTCATCTAAAGGGAAGCTGCACAAAGAGTGACACCTACCATTAAGATTCAATTCATTCACGCTAATAGACAATGCAAAATCAAGTTAAGGGACAAAATAGTCCTTTACCTCTCATTCATTGGAGTCAAATGTGGCAATACATTGGTTTCATTCAGCAATGATCCAGCCTGGAAGAGACAAAAGAAATCAAGACGCAAGGGGTTATGAGCGAATAACCACATGGATGTGACTGCAAGGCTGCCTGTTCAACCATGAACAAGGAAGCAGATGCACATACAAAAACACTCATAAAAACAAGATTTCTGCTAGTAAAGTTTCCAAGAAATGAAAAATCTCCCTAAATAAAACACAAACCAAAGCAGTACCCTTGTATGATATACAGCTGAAAACGAAAAGTGATAATATCAAATATCATAAGCTCCAAAAAGGTTCAAGTAAATTACTACATGTTAAATGCTTGGAAAAGTGATGAGCCATACTAAATCCAACAGAAAACCAAAAACAGCAGGACCTACCAACACAAGAACGATGGGTACATCCACACGGAATTATGAAATCAAAGCAGTATTGTATAACAGCAAGAACCAAGGAGCAGTATTGTATAACAGCAAGAACCAAGGACCATAATTACATATCTTTTCACAGAGTAAGCAGCAAGCACTACCCAGGGCGTACAAAAACCAAACAATTACATTAGGAATCCCTATAATCAGACACATAATTCAAGTATCAGATCAACCAAATTAAAGCCATACCAACTGTAAACAAGAAAAATCTAAACTACAGTTGAAATAAGCAAAAGGTTAGATTGTTCTACAAGTCCCGTTTCTAGAACTTTTGATAGGGACGTTCAGAAAGAGCAATATTTTCTATAAGCTAAAGAATCTGTCCATAACTACCTTCACTAAGTCTAGCAAATCATCCCCTTTAGAAGAGCACAACGGCCTCTGAAAAATTCTAAAGATACAGAATCTGTCCATAACTACCATCACTAAGTCTAGCAAATCATCCTCTTTAGAAGAGCACAACGGCCTCTGAAAACTTCTAAAGGTACAGAATCTGTCCATAACTACCTTCACTAAGTCTAGCAAATCATCCTCTTTAGAAAAGAACAACGACCTCTGAAAACTTCTAAAGGTACAGAATCTGTCCATAACTACCTTCACTAAATCTAGCAAATCAACCTCTTTAGAAGAGCACAACGGTCTCTGGAAACTTCCGAGTGTTGCAAGTTTGAGAAAAAGACTTGAAACAAAATCGAAAGTTCCAGAATTTCAGAGAGAAACATACTAGCACAACAAGTAAAGCCCTAATTTTCCAAAATCAAGCATGCCCATAAAAGAACAAATAAAATAGAAACTAAACCATCAAACACGAAGAAGAAAAACGATAATTAACTAAACAAGGCCAAGACTTTGAAGAAAAAAGATAAAAGGACCAAAATCGAATTGAAGCCAAACAGAGTGATACCACAAAGAGCAAGGAAGCAAGAGACTTTGCAGCAGCCAAGAGAGTCTCTACCGCCATAGTCTCCAGAACAGAGCAAACCCACACAGTCCTCTCCACAGAGCTCACCTCCATTGCTTCTACACGAACTATATTCTCAAAACAAAACACACCCAGATACACAATCAGTCCAAACAACCTAAAAGAGTGCAGTTAGTGTGTCTTTGGGAGCAAACTGAGGAGGGTTCGAAGAGGGACCTGAACGAGACAGGTGCACTGGGGCAAACCCTAATTCGATAGGGTTTTTGATTAACATGGATATCCCCAGACCAGTTTTGGCTTGTTCCAGACAAGAGTACACGAGGTTCAGTGGTTACTGGAATGCTGTGGAAGCAATAGAGTGGGTCTGGCAATAGGGGATTTTGATTTTATATCTTTATTTTTGACATCCCACTTTTAATTAGGTATTTAGGTCAGGTTTTGGAATCTCCTGTTTTCTATTTTGTATTTCCTTATTGACTTTGTGAGTTTTATACATTTAAATGCCTTGTACAATATTACATTTTAATTTGTTCACTTAATTTCTAGAAATTAGGTAAAAAACAATCGCCAAGAAGGATTTGTAAATTTTAGTTAATAAAGTGAAAATTTTTCCTAAGAAAATTAAAAAATATCAGATATTTTTATATTATTATTTTTGACACTTTACATATTACTTCAATCTTGAAATTAAGAAAAAAAAAACTAGAAATTGTTGTCACAAATCTAAGTAAACCTTTTAAAGAATATATGAAAAATCAAATAAACTACAACATTTAACTCAAAGTAATATTTGATAATTAATATCTTAGAAATTAAAATATAATTTTAATAAAAAATCAAATAATTGAAAAATGACATGAATTCAAATACTTATTTAATGTTATTCATATTAACTCGTAATAGATTGTTCGTAAATCTCATTTTATAAGTTGAGTATAGGGATAACACTTTTAAAATTTTAGTTATTACATATTTTGATCTTCATTAAGAAAAGAAAAATTGTCAGCTGGAGTCTGGACCACCAGATTTAGACAAGAACAAACAGGCCTGAGATGATTCAAACGTGCTCTGACCAAGCTGACTCCATATAGATGCGTTTAAAACATTCAAATTATTTTATGATAAGTTAAAATCCTTTTAATCTCAACAACAAAATATTTTCAGATTTGGGGTAAATAAAGATTGATCACGAAGATATATCAAAAGATTTCAACTTTGACCAAGATCATTAAATGTGTGTGCCTATATAAGCCAAATCCTGAAGCAGGAAAGAGGCAGTAGAAACACTTTCTTGCGACAAGATGACAAAAGCTCATGTTGCCACCAACGTGGTATTTTTAGCTGTTTCTGTTGTAGTTTTAGTACTGGCTCATGCTAATTTAGGTGTTGTGGCAGCGGAAGAGGACATTTGCTCGTGTAAGAATGCATGCCAATATGCTGATAACTCGACCCTAGGATCGTATTACGCCGAGGGCAGGAGGAGAAATGGAGAGAAATGTTATTGCTGCTGTAGTTGTCCCAATCCTAACGGTGTTGGTGACGACGTATCTTCAGTTTCATTGTCATCTGCTCCCCATGTTCTGGTTCAACACCGGCCTCCAAAATCACCTCCATCTGATGCAAGCCCGCCAAACCAGGACGAGTCGGATCCCACTCTTCCACCGAGCTCGGATAGTCCACCATCTGATGCTCCATCAATCCCTCCTGAAGCAGCACCAGTTCCATCCCCATTTGACGAGAGTGATCCGCCTACCGCAAGTCCTCCAGATGACTCTTCTGAAGATCCTCCAACAAGCAGTCCGCCTGTTGAAGCTCCAGAGGCAAGCCCACCAGTCGATGCATCACCTGCTCCATCCCCTTCTGACGAGACTGATCCTCCTACCGCAAGTCCCCCAGATGACACTAAATATCCACCTGTTGAACCTCCTGAGGCAAGTCCACCAGTAGATGCATCACCAGCTCCATCCCCATCTGACGAGATTGATCCTCCCGCTGCAAGTCCTCCTGATGATTCATCTGATTATCCACCTGTTGAACCCCCTGAGGCAAGCCCACCAACGGATGCTTCACCAGCTCCATCCCCATCTGATGAGACTATTACGATCCCTCCTACTGCAAGTCCTCCAGAGGATTCTTCATCACCAGCTCCATCCCCTTATGATGAGATTATTACTATTCCTCCTGCTGCAAGTCCTCCAGAGGATTCTTCTTCACCAGCTCCATCCCCATCTGACGAGATTTATCCTCCTACTGCAAGTCCTCCAGAGGATTCTTCATCACCAGCTCCATCCCCATTTGACGAGATTATTACTATTCCTCCGGCTGCAGGTCCTCCAGAGGATTCTTCAACGCCAGCTCCATCCCCATCTGACGAGATTAATCCTCCTACTGCAAGTCCTCCAGAGGATTCTTCTTCACCAGCTCCATCCCCATTTGACGAGATTATTACTATTCCTCCTGCTGCAAGTCCTCCAGAGGATTCTTCAACGCCAGCTCCATCCCCATCTGACGAGATTAATCCTCCTACTGCAAGTCCCCCAGAGGATTCGTCGTCACCAGCTCCATCCCCATCTGATGATATTAATCCTCCTACTGCTGGTCCTCCAGAGGATTCGTCATCACCAGCTCCATCCCCATCTGATGAGATTAATCCTCCTACTGCAAGTCCCCCAGAAGACTCGTCTGACTATCCACCTGTTGAAGCTCCTAACGCAAGTCCACCAATAAATGCAGAACCAGCTCCAGCACCTCCACCTCTAAGGGTAATTACACTTCCAGTCCAACCTCCAACATCACAATCATCAAACGATACAGGCAGCTGCGCAGGACTACCTCCGCTACTGCAAAAGCAGGTACCTAAGGATTGTCAAGCAGTACGAAGACCACTCTTCTATTGCATAAGAAGTATTGCGTTCTCAATGGCGGATCCATTCGCTCCTCTTAGCAAAAGATGTTGCGATGTTATCAAAGAATATAGGAAAAATTGCTGGAACAACATGTTCAACCCCTACTTCCCACTTGATCCTGAACATCAGTGTAGACATAATTTTCTTAATTTCCGTCATTAGTTAGCAATGTACTGTTTGAAGTAGTTTTAAGTCCAGTGTCACCTCTGTTTAATTTCATGTTAGTTTTCTGCTGTTGTTTTCTTCAGTTTCTTTTTTACAGTCGGATGTATTAGGTCATATGAGTCAATAAAGAATGGTAGCTTGTTTCAGTTCATCTTCTTTCTTTCTTGCTGTCTCATCCTTTACGAACCTCAGAATAAATGAAGTCCTGAGAATGATGTCCTTATTCGGGAAAACCTGATACGTGGAACTACAGAAGACGAGGATAACTAAATGGCAAGAAGAGTGGGATATTATCACAATCTCAGTTAAATCTGTTACATATCATAGTAAATAGTCAATGAAATATTCAACTTTACCATTCAGATAGGTTAAGTGATCATGAGCCATGACAGCCGAAAACCTGAAGTTATGTCATCTTAAGCTGGAAGTAACCTTAGCCCTCGCCAGTGACAAGTAGCTTTGTTTCTCGTATGAATAGGTTTGTTTTTTACTAGAACCAGCAAGGTTGGCAAGAAAATCCGAACTCACGTGCGACCAAGTTAGTGCACAGTCCATGCAGCCCTTCCTCTAAAATTGACTGCAGTTCAGTGTTTGGGTCCGAGGATGCCTTTCTTGCGAACACAATCTTACAAACATGTGGAAACAAATCTACGGTCAGTGTCACTGTACAGGTTAGGTCTTAGCATTTTCGGTAGATTTCCGAAGACCAAGGTTCCCTCTTCAACTTATTGCTCATCATTGAATGTGATTTGATTCATGTATTTTGTCTGAACAGCAAGAAAGTACTTAGTCATCATAGATATTAACTTTTACTATTAATATTTCATAATCTTAGTGCAGTGTTGTAAATAAATACTAAAAATATTAAAAAGAATTTATAAAAGACTAAAAAATGTTCTTAAAATATAAAACTAACTACTAATGCAGTGTTGAACAATTATAATCAGACTTTGAAACAAGAGGAGTTATTATGGTTCCAAAAGAGTAGGGAGAAGAAGGTGACCTTTGGAGACCGTAATACTAAATATTTTCATGCCACTACCGTTATCCGTCGTAGGAGAAATAAAATTGACCGGTTAAAACTCAGGGGTAGTGACGTTTGGTGCGAAAACCCAGATCTGATTAAAACAGAGGTTCAGAGCTATTTTACAGATCTTTTTGGAGTGGTAGAGGGCCATGGGGTTAGCAAATTGACCCTTAATCATGGGGCTCTCGGAGACAGTATGAGAGATCTTTTAAATAGCCCGGTGTCCAGTGATGAGGTGTGGAAGGCAGTCCAATCTATGGGTAGTTTCAAATCTCCAGGGCCGGACGGCTTCCAACCGATTTTTTACAAAAAGTATTGGCATATTATTGGGGGATCGGTTACGAAAATGGTTCAAGAAGCTTTCTCTAGTGGGAGTATTGATCCCCGTATTGCAGAGACTCTGATTGTTCTCATTCCTAAGGAAGACAACCCGGAGAACATTTCGAAATTTCGGCCAATAAGTCTCTGTAATGTAACTTATAAAATTATCACGAAGGTTTTAGTTCACCGACTTAGACCTTTTATGGATACAATCATTCATCCGTTCCAAGGTAGCTTTATTCCAGGTAGAGGTACGGTGGACAATGTTATTTTGGCGAGAGAAGTGGTACATTACTTAAAAAGAGCCAAGGGTCGGTTGGGTTCGATGTTGATCAAATTGGACCTCGAGAAAGCTTATGATAGAGTCAATTGGGATTTTTTGGAGGGTACCTTGATTGATTTTCACTTCCCGGAGCGGGTCGTTAAACTCATCATGAATTGTATTCGGAGCACAAAGTTGACTGTTCTTTGGAATGGGGAAAAGCTTAATAGTTTTCATCCCCGAAGGGGTATTCGTCAAGGGGACCCTCTATCTCCTTATTTGTTTGTTCTTTGCATGGAGAAATTTGCCGCTTTGATTAATGAGAGTGTTTCTAGTAAGAATTGGAAGCCTATTGCCTGCTCAAGAGGTGGGGTCAAAATTTCTCATTTGTTTTTTGCTGACGATGTTCTTCTTTGTATGAAAGCTAACCCGAAGCAGGGTCAGGAGGTGAATCGAATTATAAAATTGTTCTGTCAGGCATCGGGTATGAAGGTGAGTGAATCTAAGTCGAAGTGGCTTCCGTCGGGTGGTATGAAGCGTGATAGAATTAATTTGTTAGGGAGTCTGATTAATATTGGCGCTACGACCGATATTGGAAAGTATCTTGGATTCCCTTTGGGTAATGGAAAAAGGAACAGTCGGATGTATAATGAGCTAGTCGAGAGGGTGAATAACAAGCTTTCTTCTTGGAAAATGAATCACTTAAATCTTGCTGGGCGTATTACTATGGTTCGCTCTGTTTTGAATGCTTTGCCTGTTTATATTATGCAAACAGCTTGGCTTCCGAATTTTGTTTGTGACAAAATTGATCAAATAGTGCGTGGGTTCATTTGGAACACTAGAGCCGGTCACAAAGGGCTTCATTTGGTGAATTGGAAAGATATTGCCAAACCAAGGAAGATGGGTGGTCTGGGCGTGCGGGATTCTAGAAGAATCAATATATCTATGCTAGGGAAACTTGTTTGGGGCTTGATATCCCACCCCGAAAAACATTGGGCCCAAGTCCTTTTGAATAATTATGCGAATGGAATTTACGTGGATAAGTGGTTGGATGGCAAGAAGGGCTCTTCTCTGTGGCAGGGGATACTGAAAACGTTAAAGGAGATTTGGGGGGGTTTTAAACGGCGAGTCTCAGATGGTGCCTCTACCTCGTTCTGGTTTGATTCTTGGTGCGATTTAGGTCCGCTGGCAGAGTTGGTGGAGGAGATTGCGGGAGATGATTTGGCGCTCAGGATCTGTGATGTTATTAAGCATAATGGGGACTGGGATTTTGATAAGCTCCGGACTCCCATTAACGAGGACATTAAGAACTCTTTGCCTCGGATTCATTGCTCACTT
>JAOTBA010000007.1:26693474-26717229 GCA_025629845.1 Erythroxylum squamatum
CCGAGCATCGCCGAACCGGATGTGCCGCTGTTCTTTGTGATCCGCATGGCCGTTTCGTCCGCGCTTTCTCTTCTGTTTGCGATGGTGTTCTTCTTGCGAGTCAGGCCGAGGCTGTTGTCTTACGCAACTCTTTGCAATGGCTAGTCGACACCCACCCTGGGCCCGGTATAATTTTCACCGACGCTCAATCCCTGTTTCTTGCTCTTCGTCGACCTGATTCAGAGGACCTTTCCGAAGTTGGTTTACTTGTCGATGATTGTAAGTCTTTGTTAGCTTCTCGTACTGACATTCGAGTTTCTTGGATTCGTAGAAACCTTAATCTTGCCGCGCACTGTTTAGCTCGAGCTTCTTTATCTTTTGGTTCCCTTTCATCTTGGAACTCCGTTCCGGATTGTATTCGATTTCTTTTTGCTTAATTGACTCCGTATTTTCCCCTCAAAAAAAAAATAACATACTGACAGTGACATGCTGTGTTTAGTCAATGCTTGAATTCACCCACATTTCTCGTCTTTCTACTAACTCCCAATTACTCATTTTTAAAACTGGAGATTAAGAATAATTGTAATCATCTCTTTGTTTAAATTTAAATACAATAATAAAAATGGCATTATTAAAGATTTCAAATTTGGATTTAAAAAAAAAGAAGATGATCCACTATAAACCACTAGTATGACATGATAATAAACCTTTTTGGGGTTTTATTAGAAATATTATGTAAGTTCACATTTAACCCTTTTGAAGATTTTAAGTGAAGAGTAATTCTTCTACTCAAATTATTATAGAATAAATATAAACTAGTGTTGAAAGAAGATAATGAAATATAGCCTACTAAATTATCATGAGATAAGTTCAAACATCTTACGAATGAATTAAAGCACGTTGATCTTTTTCATAACAGGCTTGACACTCTCTCCTTACAGAATGATACTTCCGAAACCTCTCAGGATGGCGGCGTTACTATAATGGAATTGTAAAAGGAAAAACTTACCAATAGGCACATACCATATGCATAGGGTGGATTTTATTGGATTAGATCTCCAGTAATAACTTGACTCGTCCAATCTCTAAGTTTTTCCTTTTACAATTCCATTATAGTGACGCCGCCACCTTGAGAAGTTTCGGAAGTATCATTCTAAGGAGAGAGTGTCAAGCCTGTAATGAGAAAGATCAACGTACTTTAATTCATTCATCATCTTTTATAAATAAGTTGGGATCTTACCTTCCAAGTTTTTGTGATTTAGACAAATTCTTGATCAAAGTTTGGTATACTACCAGTTAAACAGTTATGGCTGAGATCCAGAGTAAACACATCAGAGCTACGAAATATACGGGAAAAAGCCAAGGTATTTCATGGGATAATTAGTTGAGGTATGAACTGTTGGGAATTAATTCAAATTTTAGAGTTGTTTAAATTCTTTTAGAATAGATCTTAGATTATCTTAGAATAAGTCTTAGATTATCTTTAATCTTATCTTATAAGCAAGATTTGGTGGCTAGAAAATCTATTTTAGTTGTTTGTATTTTGTTTATATAAGGCAACGTATTGTTTAATCTTTATCTTATCTCATTTTATTCGTCTTCTTTTCTTTAAAATTCCAACATGAACATTGAGGGTAAGCTTCCGAAAAGTTATTATTTGACAAATCCAAGACTGAAAAAGATGACATGTTCACAACCCTCACTGGTATTTCTCCAAGTAATGATCGTGATTAATACTTCTACGATTGAACGATTAGACAAGTTATTTGAAATTGTTTCTGGGTAAGACTAAAGTTTGTATAATTGGAAAACACATTTCAATCTCTGATGCAATATTGCCATTAAAAAATAGATTGTTGGAAATGTCCAAGTCGTTCAACTTTGCATTAGGATCAAGTAACCAGAAATTTCAAGTCAATTGAATACGGGAAAGATGAAGATATTTCAAATCATGCTGATGGCGTGGAAATCTGGGAAGAAATACCCTCCTTCTCCGTAGGAGAGGACAAACCAAGAACTTCCAACTGAAATTTAGGAGTCAAATTATTATTAACACCGCTACTTTCTACGTACAGCTCATTCCCATCATTAGCATACAAACGTTTGAGTTTAGGATGATTGAGAAACAGGAGAGCAATATTAGAATTTGAAACTGATTATCAAACATATCTAGGTCCCTCTTGGACTATACTTGACTTCCTTTTTTGCTTTTTGCTGCATTGGAAAAAGGTATAATTGGTGCTTCTTCTTACAATATACTAGTTCATATCATTAATCGGAGAGTCAAGAAATTTATTAAATCTGTTAATCGAAATTAATGACGGTCATGAGATAAACACAGAGCATAGCCTACATTTTAATGTACTTCACTAATTATCCATTCATACGGGATACGAGAAGAAGAGAAGTTTAGAAATTCATAATACAACTCCGTAAGAGTTTTTTTAATAATATTAAATTTTTTTAGCACATCGCTTAGCTCGTAATTTTCTTTTTCTTTCTTTTTTTAATTTTTGGACATCTCCACCCCTTGTTTACAAATTTTTTTTTACTAATTGAATGTATTTTTCCCTCAAAAAAATATTAAAATTTTTAGTCTATAAATTATGCATTTTAAATAAATTATTGAATAAAAATTATGTGACAAATTTAATGCCACTAATATTTGATAAATTTTTATTTTTTAACTAATATATTTTTTAGCTAGTAACCTTTCAAATCCAACTTGACGTTTTAAATTAATAAGCACCTAATGAGGTAGAGCTGAAAAGGCCGTATATTATGTTAATTGAATGCACTTGATGTTGAGTCAAATCACGTTGTATTACCTAGAGTTCCATGCTATAATGCTACCCTCTTAACTGATCTGGATATTGGAAGATTACCTGGTCCCCCCAGTATTAATCATTTACCTAACAAGAGAAAATGCAACGCATTGAAATGCTTTAATGTACGTATCATAGGCTATGACAGGTTTCATCATTGGCGGCTGGCTCGACGCTTTAACCACTATGTACAGTTCTCCACCTGCTTACTCTCACATGGTACCTTGAATTTGTCAGAAGTTGTTATAGATTTGGTACACATATGGAAAGTCTTCCGCAGCACAAAACTTTCTGCTTCCTTCTCTCTATTTTTTGGGTTTGACGCTAACATGGTCTTCCTAAGAGCTAAGCAATAATTCACTTTTCGAAGTGATTTTTTCACTAGAATTCTTGAGAGAAATTTAGTACCCTCTCCTGTTAGTGATTCAGAAGGTTATGTAATGTAGTGTTGATGTCCATAAAGCCTACTTATTGGACATAACCAGAGTATATTCCAATCTCCATTTCATGTTTCTTGTTGTGTCACTCTCAATCTCAACTACCTTACACAAAAAAATCATAAAATGATAACTCTTTCAACCCACCACATTTACTTGCTTTTGTAGCTTTTGTATATATCTCAAGGACCACTTCACATGCAGACCTATGCTCATATACTTATTACCAACGTAGACATTTTGTATCATGAGATAGACAATCAAAACTAGCCAATCATGGACTGGTTCTCTTGGTTGTCAAAGACCGGCCTTGAGCCATCTCTTATCTACGAGTATGGCCTTGCTTTTTCTCGTAATGAGCTCCAAGCTGAGGACTTAACCTACTTTGACCATGAGTTTCTTCAGAGTATGGGAATTTCAGTGGCCAAGCATCGGTTGGAAATACTCAAAGTAGCCAAGAAAGAAGTTGTCCAAAGCCCAAAAAATGGCATCTCAAAGCTTGTTTTGGCCATCAGCAAAACCAGGAAAACAATTAAGAAGTACATCCACAAGTTGGTTGTATTTGATCGGGAAGATTTGGCAATTCAGGCAGTGACAGAACAGCCATCAGACAGAGGGACACGGGGGGTAGCAACGAACATGAAGGGCAAGAGTGAGGGAGATGCAGAGAAGCCTCCACTAATCAGAGCAAGGTTGAAACAGACGAAATCTGGTCCTTTGGACAGAAGATACCTAGAAAAAATGATGGTAGCAGAAAGGGGCTTGAAGCTTTCAGGGCCTTTGAATGGGAATCTGTTGCAAGAGAAATTGGTGTCAGCTTATAGAAGCCCAAAGTTGAGTGGAGCTTTAGATGGAAATTTGCTGTACAAGTCCATTGTCAGTTGCAGAAGCCCACAAGTAGCTACTAGCCCTTGGGATGCAAAATCTCCAAGTCCCAAGCTTTGTAATAGCAAGGAGGAAAACACTGTGAATGGCAAGTTCGATGAACATGCTCTATGGTCAGCACTTTTTCAGGACATGAAACCCACTTGAAATGAAAGCTTTGTTGCCTATTTCTTGGTGTCTGGTTCTGGGTTTATCTTGAAAAAATGTAGCAATTGTTCTGGTTTCTGATTATCTGTATCTGGAAGACATCTTAGGACATTCAGTCGGCTCTAGGCAGTGTTTTTCTATGCATTGGAAAAGGGTCGATTGCATCTGTATTTGTCTGATAATTTATGATAGGAACATCCCATATTACAACATTAGACCAGAGCTTATTCTACGTAAGTACTCAGTTAAGTTTATTGATTTTCTGTTTCCTAGTCTTTTGTCCTGTTAGTCCTGTAACATCAAATTTCTCGTACAGTATCATGTTAAACGTGGAATCCATACCACAAACTCTGTCTGACTAAATCTACTGATTAGACTCGAAGATGCACCAAGTCGTCACTAGAAGAACTATTCGATGGCCAATCTTGGATCCAAGAACATATGTTTGGTATGTGGACTATACACCTTCAGGCTTTGGATATTCTACAGGCAAACAAGTCTCCGTATGGCTGTTTAGCCCAATGCAATAATCTAAAGGTTCTTGTCAGGAGTACTCGTAGGCTGAATTGTCTGACAATGAGACAGCCCTGTTCGGCAGTCTCATGTTTGGTGCAAGAACCTCGATACCTGAACAAATTAGTCCAGGATCAGGATGTCTGTAACTTGCCTGCAATCCTGCGAAAAGCCACCAGACCTATTTGCCTTTCTTCTCAGAGGAAAGTCACAAAAGGGAATTGTCCTGTTATATTGTGTGAATAATCAAATTATAGTTCAACAGGTTTTAACAGAGAGATCGGAGGTGCCTTGTAAACAAAAATGTCTGACCATTAATGGAGTTTATGCAGCTCTTAAGAGAATCAATCTTGATGTAGAAATGAAAATCTTTTACCCTTTCTATTGGCATTTACGAAGTTTATAAAAGGGTAAGGGCAGGCCATTTCTTGTTTCAGATGATTAAATTGATTCCTGACATCTGAACAATCACTAGATTCACTACCATTTGCAGGCTAAAACAAAAAACTCCAAAAACTTCCGTTTCTGCACACAAGGGAGTGAGATGAAAAGGGCATTTCATCTTCTTTGGTCTCCGAGAAACTGCCAACTCAAGCAACGCACATCACATGCACACCCCAATACCAAAAACTAACTTATAACCCCATCGTCCTTATCCTTTTTTGGATTAGAGAACTCCAAAACCTCGCAGCAACATCACCATCAGCAAAATACAAACATCGCACATGGCGGGTCCATCCACATGAACCTGTCTCTCCTCATCTGAAGTATTGTGATAAAACCAAAAACTACACTGCAAGACCCACTATCTCTATCCACAGATTGGAGCCCACAGACAGCGGTAAGTAAACAGTTTTCCATTCTTGGGCAGATTTTCTTGTTATCCAACACTTGCCTCTGAGTCAGCTATATGAACTTCTGAGTAGGATCATGTATATAAGGATTCTCAACTTGATGGACAGGAACAAAAGTACCAACTTTGTTTGGCAATTTGTGGTTAGTAGTGATGGTAAGAATATGACGTGCAACTGAGTTATAGATAATGCATACCAGATAAAATAATAACCTAACTTAACAAATAGAGTCATCGCACTGATCTTGTTTTATTATAGATCTCTACGTGACACTTGCAAGAACTTTTCTTATCGCGACTTGAACATTCAATCTCTGTAATCACTCCACTGGCTATAATAGTCTCGTTGTAATAAAAGTGGAAGTAAATGGTCCCTACTGCTGGTTTAGCCGGTTTGCCCCCTCACAGCTGTGAGCCATCTTTGTCATCTTTCTTCTCTGGTTGGGCTGCTCTTTGCTTTTTTGTCGATGAAGGTGGGCTCTTTGTGGGTGCCACAAGAAAAGAGAGTATAAGAGGGTAAATTTCCTCTTTCCAATAATTTGAGATAGTTCTGTTAGACTGTTACGAAATGCCACATCTCCTGAACTTATCTTCTTTCCTCATTTTTACCTTGCTTAAGACTTGAAACTAGTGATCTTCAAACTTCTAGCAGCTGCTCTTATCCTGACTCGGATTGAAAGCCCTGCGTGTAGATATTTAGGAATCCCTGACGGAAACTTATGTTGACATTCACCTGGGTGAGTTAGGAATCCTTCTTCATCTTGCATAAGTATTACGTGTATGTTATTATCTTCTAATTACATTTTCAACCATTAACAATAAGAAAACAACTATACATTTAATAATAATTGAAAAAAATTAACCCATCAATTATTTGGCATACTTATAATTAAATTTATTCTTCTTGTGAGCTTGACGTCCGTATAATAGCAGTCCAGTGACAGTGACCAAAACGCAAAAAGATCCTTGCATTCCTCGCATGATCGTCTCTCCTTTTCAAAACCTTATCCTCTCGTAGGAGCAATGCTCTAGGTGAGTGATACGGTTGGTTCTTGATAGGTATGGGCAAATGGGGTCTCATTTCAATGTGTGGGGATCAATTCTATATTATAATTATTGTATTTTAGCTTTCATTATAATGAATTGGTATATGTCTTCTAATAACATCTGTTCTAATTTGTATCGTCATCTAAGACAAAGTGGTTCATTGTCCCACCAAATGAAAGATACTAATTATGCTATTTAATTCAATCCCCAACAGTATTTTTTTCTATAGTAATTGTTGGTTAAGGTTGAAAGAAAACAAATGTTAAAAAGTAAAGCAAGATAGGATTATGGAGATCCCAAAGTCGATTCATATAATATAAGGGATAAGTTCAATTTTGATTGGTCCCCGTTTATTTCTAAATTTTGGGTCAAAAGTACAAAAAAGGAGAGATAATAGGTATTGTGGAGTGAAATAAGGCTTTAGAGGGTCTAGTTAACATGCCCATTACACTATGTAATTAACTACTATGATATTAAACAAAGCCTTTAAGATAGTTGCTGGTGACCTAATTAATTATAAACAAGACTCGAGTTGGTGACCTAATTAATTATAAACAAGACTCGAGGAGCCAAATGGGTCATTAATATTACAGTATTCTATGTTATCTCTAGAAATAATGGTGCGCAGTGGTCAACTGCCAATCTGTGTGAGCTTCCTTCCCAATTACTGCTGGTGATTAGTTTCAACTAACCAAAGGCAAAGGGGGGGCATTGGTATTACCAATCCGCATAGTTATTTTCATTACTCTTTAATTTATTGTTAATTCATACTAAGAGATACTATTTCTTTTTCTCCTAATAAAATCAGGAATTCAAAGTTTTCATGTCTGTCAGTTACTATTCTGTAATTAATATAGCTGCTTTTCAATTTCTCTGTCTATTACCAAAATTTGACAAAGTCCAGCTGTCAATGATTGTTAAGTCGTAGATAATTTATTGTCATTTTGAATTTTGGTTCCTCCTCCAATTCCCAGAGCTTAGGTTTGTCTAATAAGTGTTCCTTTCTATCAATCAAATCCTTCACCTGCAAAACACTGTAAGACACACATGGTAAAATCGAAATAAGCAGAAAAACAAAGGTAAAAACAGAGGAAGGAATGAAGTTATAAAGAAGGGGAGATACTCACAACGTTTAAGTAGACGGAGATACGAACGGACGCATCTCAATACGTAAAAGACGACAAACCCTACGAACGGAATGAACATAAAACGTTAAAAACCAAACGTAAGAGACAGCGGAGTGAAAATACAAACCAAACCAGAAATAAGAAACTGGAATGGGTTTGGAATGAACAAAGATTCTTGAATTTTCAATTTTAATGCTTTTTATTTGAGGTGAATGAAATGAAGCAAAATTTTAGATGTATGTGATTGGAAAATTGGATTTAATCCTGAAGGCTCCTCAAAAAGCCATTAACGGCGCCAACTTGATTTTATAGATATTATGTATATATACAGTGAAAGAAAAAGGGTTCTATGTGCGTGTCCGTCAAGGTCCTCCTGTTATTGGATTCTTCGGATAGCAACAAAAATAACTGTCCGTCCCGAATCTCACGCGCCACCTCCGCCTCTCAGATCTGACACCTTCTAGCCGAAATCCGGGGCCCTCCGTCACCTGACATTAATAAAATAGAAGTTTACCGAGGAAAGCACCGGAATTACGAATCTTCCGCCTTGGACATGTTCGACAACCGACTCGGTCGTGGCTGGAAGTCGGCGCGTCTGCGCTGCTGGTGAGAAGACGGCCGAATCAACGCCGATAAAGCTCTCTTCACCAAATCTCCTTCCACGCCGCCGATCCTCACCAGCGAGTTCGTCATCGCTGATCTACGCGCATTCAGACGGTTGCTCGGCGCGTAGCTCACGCCGTGTGGAGAGTTAAAGCCTTTGTGGAGGCTGCACCGAAACGAACCTGGATGCGTCGTAGGAGAGCACAAGCAGGTCCTCTTAGGAGCACTCTGCTTCCTCACTACCTGCGGACGGCTGCGGGAGGGACTGACGCTGGAAATTGAGCGATTAGGAGAGATCGGACGGTCAAGAGAGAACCGAACGGACCGAGCAGACGGCGTATTTCCGTACATATTGACACGTGGCGGAGAGACGGACCTCTGGTGGTGTTGACTGTGACCAAAGAAGGTGCTTGAACGAGACGAAAAGCTGGAGCTCGAAGAAGCGAACGCAGTCGCCGACGATTGAGGATTAGAGAAGCCGAACCTGCCGGACGGCGACAGTGAGCGCATCACCTGTCCGTTCGAGGACCTTCTAGAAGACCCCACAGTTGCTGCAGCCATCCTTGATTTTGAGGGATTGCAGTAGAGCGAGAGAGAGCGATAGAGAAATGGAAATGATTCTAGAGAGGGAGAGAAAGAAAAAGGCTACTTTTTCTTTTTATTCTAATAAGCCGTGGTTGGCTGGTTAATTCGGCAAACCCAGCTTAACTCGAGCTATGTATTTATAGGGATTGAGGGAGGGAGATGAGTAATGACGTGGACAGACTCATCTCGTGATATTTTGCTGGGATCTCGGTATATGACATTTTAGTTTTATTTGTTGCTCTTTTGCCCTTAGAAATCTTTCAATTTGCGAAACCCGAGAAGTTCTTGCAAATACTTTTTATTTATTTCTTTTTACAGCTGCTACATCATTCCTCAATAAAATATTCAACAGGATTTTTTTTTAAATTTTTTTCGAATTGATCCCAAATAATGGAAAATTAAATAAAAACAAAAAGTATAAAATGGAAAATAATATGTAATTGGGCAAGTAAAATAATTATATTCCCCATCTTGTACTAATCGCCAGTTGTCCTTATTATTCCATCCCATGGATTAAATTAAAAAACATGTCTAATACGGAGAAGGAAAATTAATAAATAAAAACAGAAATGAAAAAAATCTAAAAGAAGAGGGACGAGGATGCGAAAAAAGAGAAGAGGAGGGAAAAGTTGTAAATAAATCAAAGGTAGGCGATATGGTTGGGGGTTAGTTAATTGGATCGGACGGTTTTGGAGAGAAGCTATGGGCTGAGGGGAGAGTGGGGTAATTGACAAAAACGCCCTTATCTCATTCCACTGTAACACTGACAACTATTCTGTAGATGAAATCTTGTTTTGGAGCAATCTATGTGTGTGTTGGTTTGGTTTGTTGGTAAATTCCGTGGGCTCTTGTTTAGTTTCGGTTAGACACTGTTGAGTTACGGCAGAAATAAAGTTATGATGTGACTGTTTCACATCGCAACTTTAATTTTTTACGGTTTTACTTTTTTACATAAAATATTTTTACAATAAATCGGTAAATTTTAAAAATATTTTAACATTTATACTACTTATTATATGTTTAAATTATTTTAAAATTTTAAAATTATTTGCATTCGGGTCATTACGCGTGATTTAGAATTTATGTATTTTGAATGATGATATTAGTAAGGCTTCAATATGATCACATTAATTTAAATTTTATATGATTCGCAAATATCATAAAATCAATGTGGAAATGTTGAAAAGTCAATTTTCAAGAGTTGCTGCTTTGTCGTTTGTTAATGGAGAGGGTGAATTTTCAAGAGTCGTTGATAAAGTCCATTCAATTGTTTTGTTTATAGTTTTAAATGAAGTTACTTAAGCACCTATAATTCTAGAAGGATTTAAAAATTTATTCTAAAAATTGGTAACTATAATTACTATATTTTGAATAGAATACCTTTTATTAAATGGAATAATATATAAATTACGTATTTTACTAAAATTATTTTAAAATAATAAATTTAATATAAATAATTAAATTAATTGAATTAATTTTAAATAATAAGTTTAAACAAAAAAATAACTCCCAACTGAAACCTTAAAGTTTAAAGAGGTTCAATAATACGTAATCGTACTGTTAATTAGTAAAGAGATTGTTTCTAAATAACTAGTTCAATATGAGTAATTTAAAAAGTTTAAAAAGGTTCAATAATACGTAATCATACTGTTAATTAGTAAAGAGATTGTTTCTAATAATTAGTTCAATATGAGCAATTAAAAAAGTTTAAAGAGGCTCAATAATGCGTAATCGTATTGTTAATTAGTAAAGAGATTGTTTCTAAATAACTAGTTTAATATGAGCAATTAAAAATAAATTGTATATTTAATGAATAAAATTATAAAAATTTATTGTTAAAATTATTTAATAAAAAGAACCTTCCTTGACAAAACCTAAGTAGTAAGTTGGACGATGGCCTCTTGACCTTTCCCATTGACCGTTTACTTAATAACATCGAAAGCGGACGGTGGTGCCTCGGACCTCACCGACGACAGAGACCGGCGCAACCTTGAATTGGCCAAAGAGACGCTACAAAGGTTACCTTACAAAGCAGTGGCTTGTATTCCTTAGACTAACCATATGAACGTTTAACGTAAGACATAGTTGGTCCGATCAATTAGACCATGAAATGATGTTTAGCTAATCTCCACCTGTAAGAGGATAACCATAACCGACATCAACTCCTCGTAATTATGGTAATTCTGAAAGTGGCGATCTACTCTCTGCTTTGGGTACAGCTTGCTCAAAACCTTATGTCGTCATCTAGATAGGGATGTGGCCTATTGAAGCTGAACTGGCACCCAATTTTCCAAAGACAAATTTGGGACCCGCAACTTGTCTTTTTAGTTGTTTTAAAATCAAATGTAGAAAGACTTCGCTTTTTTCAAAAAAAAAATTGAAATTTAGAAGAAATTAGAAAAAAACTAAAATTTAACTTGGTGCTCAAATGGAACGTATTCCTTCTTTAAATTCTACAAACCGACCCCAACTTAATTATTGTAGTGTTATGTTTAATTACTCTTCTTTAAATACCAAAATCTAGTTTAAACGGTAATGTTAGATTTTTTTTTGGACTTTTCCTCATAAAATTGTACAATATTTAATTATATTTTTCAGTTTTTCAATAATTTATTAGTTAAGTTATATAATTTGATCCAAATAAATATAATAAAGTGACTTAATAAATGATCTAAATCAATGGATAAAAATTCGTGTAGAAAATGAATATCGATCATTGTAAATCGGACCTATATCGGGTTTATGATGGAGAAGTATGATATCGAAACTATATATAAAGGTTAAGGTCTCCTGCAGTTGCTCTTATCAATCGTAGATAAGGATTCTTTGACCCGTTAAGAGAGCTTATGCTTTGAGAAAACTTTAGGAAGACGTTGATCATGCTACAATGAGGAGTTCCCGTGAAGACAGCAGTGAATTTGCACTCGTTCAGCTTCGAAAAGCTTATTTGAAGTTGTGAAATCAAAATTAAGTATTTTGTGCATTTCTTTGTTTCTTGTCCTTTCACGTTTAATCCGAGATATGTAACTAAGGTATTGTTACGTGTTATAGATAAATGATCTAATTCAATTAAAATAATATATTAATTTTAAATTTTATTATTAATATAAAAATTGTTGTAAAAAACAGTTACTTTAAAATGCAATTATAAGAAGAGTGAATTGAGTATTTAAATTTTAAAATTATTAATTAAAATTAACCTTATTCAATTTACAAGTTTTAAACTTGAATCTTTATATAATGTAAACACAATTTTTTACATGTGTATGATAATAAAATGCATATGAGATTTTTATTGAGTATATAATTAATTGCTCTCTACATTTTTATATTTAATAAAAATAGCTTCCCTAATCTTCTCAATTTCCAGCTTAAGATGCAATTCGAAAAACTAATAGTCCAATCCTCCGGCAATTTGCCCTAAAATGGCTCTTTCTTTGTTGTCTTGTCATGACGAACCAGAGAACCTCAAGGAGTCAAAATTTGCTGACAGAGAATATCACATCAATCTCGACCCATTCCACCGGTTCCCTTCAATCTTTAGAAAATTCCCAAAGTCCTTTATTGCTCGCAAACAAAATTGACACGTATCGTCCATGTGTTCCCCCAAACTTGAGAGAAAATGGTATCCACAAATTGATACCTTCCTCCCTCTTTATAAATTATTTGACGTTATGATATGCCGCCTAATTTTTCATTCATATTATAAAATATCATATGCAAGTAAGAAACGTGTTGGGCACACAGTTTTGGTTATAGAATCAACCCACAAGCCATCAGACCTTTTCGTAAAACACTCTTAACTGTGTCTTCTGCCATTTTTGTTCCAACAGTTTATTGAGATTTGACAACTTTATTACAAGGGAATGGAGTTCGTGTTCAAGAAGGTTTTTCTTTTTTTAATCTTTTCTTCCTTTTGTAAGTAGTGTGGCGCATTATGAGTGCTGAAAGAGTGACCTTTATCTTACTTCATCACATCCTCCTGAGAAAATGGTTGGACTTCACATAGGCTTAGAAGCTTAGATATGTCACATTTCTTTGCTTTAATAACAGTACAGTGCAAAAGTAAGAACAAAAGGACAAAAAAGATTGCTTTACTTTTATTAGCTGTTCTTCCCTTTTTCGGTGAGTTAAAAATCAATTATTTCATTTCTTTGTTATGAACTTATGATAGTAAAAGGATTCAAATCAAATGAATATGTTAAACTCAAATTTTAATGTAAAATTTAATTTAAATATATACAGAGAGAAATTAATTAAATTTAAATTACGAGAATTAAAGGAAGGTTATCTATGTACACATCATATCTTTTGTATTTTTTACAAAAAAAAAAGTGCTTTTAATTTGAACCTATCACCTTTTGATCACAAAGGTATAATTTTACCAAAATTCCTATTAAATTTAATTAAGTTTGAAATTAATTTAACTTAAATATGAGTTTGTATGTATTAATTTTGTATTCAATTTAAATTAAAATCTAACATAATTTATTATTATCCATGTGTTTAGATACAAATAATTTCTTAAAAAAGAAGATCAATAATGACTTTAATAAAATATTAAAACTCTAAAAAAATATGAATTTGTACCCACATAGGAATTATATAACCATATATTAGCATGTTGAATTGGTTAGACTATTTAAGTAATAACTAAATAAAATAATGCGAATTTAAACTCAAATTAAGTTGTCTTAATCTGATATGATAGTTTCACTCAATAATTACTTCTCGCTACCTGTATGCTTCCTCTATGCCCAAGTTGCGCGTGAATGGGAAGAAGACATGAATATATCAATATCTAAGTAATGTGCATCATCTTAATGTAAGGTGAGATCAATCATTAAGACTTAGGTTCTCTGCATGTTTGCTTTCCAAGTTATTCCGCTCACAATAGCAATTTGCTATTATTGGACTTGTAAAATAAGTAATAAGATCTCGACTTGATTGATTGCCTTCCAAACTTCCCACATTCATGCTTGAGCTCTATCACCACTACAGCTTATATCCAGAGACTATAGTCTAATGTTAATTCACCAAACTAGTCATCCTATCATTAATGTATATATAACATTAGTTTTTTAGCAAATCAAATGCTAATTACAATTTTTTTATTAAATTAACAGATCAACTTGTCATTAAACACCATTTTTAGAATATAAAATTTTTTATAATGAGTAATTGACAATATACTTTAAATGGAAAAAGGTGAAAATACTTCTCCCCGTTTCAACCAATTTTTAATTGTCTATTTATTCTTCAACAATATGGTCGACATAATGACATTATTGAATGTTGAAATTTGTGGGGAATTATTTGTAGTATCTTTGGCAACAAATAAGAAAGCTTACGATTAAAAAAATGAAGTCGTGATTTAGGAGGTTCAATCATAAAAATTTTGAGTCGACCAAATTTTGATTTATTTTAACAACTTTTATTATTAAAAAATCGATTAATTTATTAATCAACCAGTTGATTTTTATAAACTAATTGATTTTTATAAACTAAAATAAACTTTAATTGTTGTTTAACAATATTCCAATTTTATGATGATTTAATAACGATTAAACCTTTTAACACTATAATTTTTTTATTTTATCGGTTTAACTTTTGGTTTGATTTTAAAATATTAAAAATAACATAATTAAACTCTTTGTTTTTTTTAAGAGAAACTCTTTGTTTTTGAAAGATTGAAAATAACCAATGATAAAAAATTAAACAGATTCGTCGTCCGGTTCAATTATAAAAATATTAACTTTTTATTTTAATTTATTTTAATAACTGTTGTTGTTAAAAATCGACCAGTTTATTAATCAATAAGTCAATTTTTGTAAATTAATAAACTATTATAAACTAAAATAAATTAATTAGTTTTTAATACTTTTTAAATTAAATTTTAAATTCTTACAATTTCTTTTACCTATATTCTAAATTCTTTAATTTTATTAGCTCAGCTTCGTTACAAATTTTCTAAAAATTTGAAATAACTTATTATCACTCAAATGTTAACTCTGACGATTCATCTTTAAGATCCTTAAGATTATGTAATAACGAGAAGATTTTGTAAGATTATGGTCAAATAAAGTAGTACTAAACTACTGAATACCGAAAGGTTTTAGCCTTTAAGATCTTTACAGATAGCCTACTACCACTTACTTTTAAGATTATGATTACTTTTAAGATTATGATAGAATCTAAAATTTGAAATTTAGATTAAAAAAATATACGAAATGATCTTTGAATAAAATCTGATGCATATCTTTTTAGCGGAAAAAAAAAACAGGAAAAGGGTATTTTAAATTTAATTATACATATTTCAGATTACATCAGATTTCTTTTTTTTTTTTTGTCTTTAGATCAGGTATCTACCGGCTGATCAGTGACTAATCCCCTCGCTGGTTTGTAGGCACCTTACAGAGTGGGACAACTGGCCCAAAGATTTAAGGCTGCTCCATACCTAAAGTCAAGGATCGAACCCTCTGACCTTTAATTAAGGATGGATGAATCCATACCATTCAACTATTCTTAAGTTGTAAGCAAACATAGACATAGACAGAAGGCACCAGATTAGGCAAATGGGGACCATTAGTGACGAGTAGCCCACCTGCTAACCTTACATAGGAAGCAAGAGGCAAGTGGTGAAAACAAGATAATGGTTAAAAACAACAAAGGTTATTTGTTACTTTTTCTTTTGGTTGATTTACGTAGGATCCTGAGACCCCAGTACTCGATTCCCTTGACAAATTAGTAAAGGTCGAAAGCTAGCTTGGTTCATATTTTATTATTTTATTTTATAAAAATACATCAAGTTTTATCTTGATTATATTGGTAGTTTAGGTGTAAGTTTTCCAAAAGGATGGTTTAATTGATGGATTAAATTTATAAAAATAATTTACAAAATTATAAATTTGAGTAATAATAGAAAAGATTATAATTTACATAAAACTTAAAAAATAATTTACAAAATAAAGACATATAAAAGTATTAAAATGTTAGTTAAATAGAATTTATTATTTGAATTTCTAGCTGTTATAAATTATTTGTCAAATAATTTATTTAAGATATATAATTTATAATTTGTTACATAAATACATATATATTATTTAATATCTACTCAAAAAGTAAAAACTACAAATTCTATTCTTATAAAAAGAAAATAGACCTTTCAAAATGTTGGACCGAATAATTGATGAAAACAAGTGAACCATAAATGCGACATATATGAAAAGCACACAACTTCCAACTCTTTGAAAGCTATGCAATATACAGATCACACAACGGAGTCAACCATTTCCATCTCTTTGAAAAGAAGATGCAATGCCCCATCTATGAATTGCCAACATTCATGTTCGTGAAATCGGCTAAATAATCCTCTGTCTGCTTCATCAAGATTCCCTGATCCCCAATCATGTTTATTAGTTAAACAGCTTGTGAACGTGATGCCCTTTATTATTGTTCTTTGTTGTTTCTTAATTAGACTTCTCTTATCACGATTGCTCCATCAGATAAAACAAAGACAAGACCCCAATAAATTGGGGGATATGTATGAACACATCAACCTATAATAATGGAGTGGCTTAGCCTTTTCAAGTACATTTTTTATCGACTTAAACAAGTGCCCCTTAAGTCTAAAACCCGCAATCCTAAGACCTAAACTCATAGGAGACAAAAGGGTTTCTGTTTGCATATGGTTAGGTTAATTTGGCCTCCAAGCAAGTGGCAGTTATGGCATAAGCAGCTTCAACTTTGGCGGTGGTCCTAAGCTGAATACTGATGACTGGTGCCCAGAACGAATAGCACAAGAATCTTCTCCCACGTGGCGTGGAAGCCCACAAGTTTGGAGGTTTAGGGTTCAGCTTTTAATGCATTTTAGTCGCTGGCCAGTTCATTCCTTTTTTTCAATGTCTCGTTTTTTTGACCTGGAGACTTTTCGAACTGGTCTTATGCGTGACAGTTTTCTCGAGCCATGTGTAGGCCCTTTTCAAGTATGCTTGATGGTAATAAGGTGGGACGACTTGCCGTCATTTTAAGACGAGAATTTTTCTTAGTGGTCTAGTCTGTTCTACAGGAGCCGAGTATGTGATTTAGATCTTAGAAGTGAGGAAGCTTCACGATACAGCTACATTTCACTGTGCTGCAGAAGGAAGCAACCAAATTGGAACCAGATATCCTTCCAACGTTTGCATGCATTGACTAGTTTATAAGAATTTCACAGAATGAACAATTACGTTTTTTGATTTGGTTTCATTAACAGTCTCTGAACCCTTTTTAATCGTCTGCAGATTCATAGTAAAGTTTCAACAAGGGGTGGTTTTGTTCAAACTCTACCAAAAGCCTTTCAACTTAAGAATTTCAGAATTTCAATGGCTGATTTGTCAACTTATTTACAGATTATTATATGTGTTATGATAATTTATCAAATATACATTTGAAAAAGTAATTATTATAAATTTATTAATTAAAAATTAAAATGGATAAAAATTTAAATCACAAACTTAGTAAAAACCCTTCAATCCTTGCCCCCTTAAAACCCTTCAATCCTTCTACTTCCATAACCAATTACGACAGCTACGCTGAAGCATTGTCAAGCAACAATTAGTGGCCACAGTTGCTGACAACCCCATGATTTAAGGCTCTACCGTTGCTGAGGCCTGAGAGGAATTTGCTTTCATTGTTATTAAATGGCCTCATAAACACAAGCCCCTTCTTTAGAACTGCAATTTCGATTAGAACTACTTTTAAAGCTCTTCGGATACTCTTTTATTTTCTTTTCATTCATTGGTCTCTCTGGTTTCTCATTGTCCTGCCCTCATCATCAGTACTTGGAATTTTCTTTAGCTTAAACTCTGCCTGAGACTCACGGTTACATTTTTCTAAACGGACACGAAAAGACCATTTCTTTTAAACGAAGTTCCGTAAGCAATAACGAGTAGGATATGTGTGCACTACGCAGGATCAGTTCCCCACGGAAGATGAAACGAAAGACACGAAAAGATCGTCATCTGATACCAAGACCAGACGTCAAGACCTTTTTTTTTCCTGTATTTTTCCGTAATGAAACAGAGAAGAACACGAAAAGAATAGACCAAAGCTAACACCCAGGTTAGAAATATACATCCATCGATCTCTTGAAAGTTCAAGGATTGAATTTTTCGAGCATGTATTTGCAATATTATGACCTCTAATACATAAAAAGATCGTATCTTTCACAATTGCAGAAGCAACAGTTGATTCGGTAGCATCAAACTCCAGATTTATTTGCATCCGAAGAAAGTTTTCCATCACCAGATCATCATACAAATTCAGAACTTCCGCAGAATAATCAAATCCCAGTTCCTTACTCATTTCATTAATCTCATATAAATGCAAAATCTACATCGATACTATTCATACGTTCTCCTCATATATACATGTAAACTACTGCAGAAGCTTTTTCTCTAATAAGCAAAGCCGACTACATAAGCTATAAACTTGATGCTACTAATGATCAAGAGACTACAACCCCATCTCTGTTTCCCTCCATTAAACAAAACCTGGAAGGCCTAGGCTGAAAATTCCTTCTCCTGCCAAGGTCATGACTTGATGGTTTGATGACCTGCAGAAGGATGGCCCTGAAAGAATTTACCTTTTCAAGGGCAGCCAGTTCCCTCTTGTTCGATGGCAAGTGGACCTTGAATCGACCGGGAAACCTTCGAAGATTCCTGTGCAGACTGCACCTGAACGATCCAGGATGTGTGGTCGGCGAACAGAGACAAGTCCTGGCTTGGTGTTGTGCGTTCGAGTTTGAATTGGAAAGTGGATTCCTAGAAGCCATTGGTATAAACAAAGTTTAGGATGTTCTTGAGAGATTTTCTATCTTTTGACGCAAACTCACGACAGGTTTGGCGTGTCTAGGCGTTTTATAGTGTTCATGGATGTTTTGGACCTTGAGTTTGATACAATTTATCAACATAATTACATCCTATAAAATGCACCTGGTCAAGCTTGAATCTTTCATTTAGGCCGATTCATTGGAAAATCTAGTTATAACAAAAAGGACAGCTAGGCACATCAGTCAAATTGTGTTGAAATTTTGGCTAATTAACATTTTTCTACTTAAACAAAATGTTGAAGGTAAATATTATCTAAAAATTTAATAATTCTTGTTTTATTTTTAAGTCTATGAAGCTCCACGGAAGTCCTTATTTTAGGAAACATCACAAAACGAGGACACGTAGAAGACAGAAATCTTAAAAACACGGGTATGAACCGGATCTGATAAAGACTACTCATCCAATACATAGCCAGCCATACACTTGGGGTTCAATTCAAACCCAACTGGTCACATGAGCTGAGTTGGTCATGCGCATGGACGTGGTCGTAGACAAGCTTCGATTTGTCTGGTTCTGAGCTATGTTGCCACTTGTGGGTTACTCTTTCTACACAGTTAAGTGAACATCTGTACGTATGGGACAAGAAGGGTAGGAAGTTGCTCAGAAGTTGCAGCGATGTTGATTGAAAGCTATTAAATTCGAAATATTTCTTTTCAAGGCGTTCCATTGATGGAAGATCAAGTTCCGACTCCTTAACATTGAAGCTTCCAACTCCTTAACATTGAAGCAAATCGTTTTATCTTCACCTTAATATGTTAAAACAAAAACCAGACAACATATTCTTTAATAATTTATAAATAAATAGCAATCAAATGAGTCTCCTTACAACGTTTTCCGGGTTTGTCATGAGATTTCTGAGTACAGATGTTCTGATGGTACGAAGGCTAAGAATTAGCATAATTTACAAAGAAAAAAAAGGAATAACAAGCATATGCTGCCTAAGGTATTTACTAGAACCAGGAGATAATCCTTGAAATGATCTCTCTTCACCAGTCTTTTGTGCTCACTCCATAAACTGCTTAGTATATACTCGGTGCCTTCGCTCTCTTGCATAGATTACCCAGAAGATCAAAGACAGCATTACAGCAGCAGATACCATGACTAGTCCTATGTAGATCCATTCGGTATATCGCCTCAGTTTCGGGCAGTACGAGTTGGTGATGTCTGTGAATGTCTGTCTGACAAATGCACAGTCTTGCAAATCTACCAAGAACGGACCATATCGGTATAAACCATAACTTATGTTCACTGCAGATGCCATCTGATTATACACGTCTGGAGTAAGACGACCGGTTGTCTGACATTTACCAGATGCTGAAACCTGACAAATGTAACCCTTCCATGCCTGATTGATTGAGATGGAATTGAGAGGGTGAGTTAGCTTGTCTTCCAAATGCAAGAAAGAGAGCAGGAATAGATATGTTAATGTATTTACTTACCTGGGACGCATTGCTCAAGTGAACTTCACCAGCAGCACATTGTCGATCAGTAAGGTCCTGATTGAAAGGATTACAAAGAGAAGGCACAAGGGGACCAGATTGATTATAGTTAACCGGCGGTCCAACTACAGGTGGGAAATTTCTGTTGGTGATATTGGTGATGATCCCATCAACCACACCCACAAGTTGGAATGATACTAACTTGGTCCTCAACAAGGTTTCTTGAGCAGTGGCATTGTCTACACATGGAATTATATCATCCATGGCAGTTTTCGCAGTCGGGTTCTGGACCCATTCGTCCATTGCAACACAGGTATCTGCAACCACACTGGCATGTACAAACAAACATTTATTCTCATTTCAGAAAGTTTCAGATCCAATGGTTTAAACCATCACCTACAAACACATTCCAAATGCCTGCATATCATAGTGTACAATTAGAGAAAGACAATCAGATAGCCAATTGGCTTATTTATGACATTGTTTGACCATAATAAATAAAAACAAAAGCAGGCCAATGTTCACAACTCATTAGCTTTGGCCTCTTTTCTGAACAAGACCAGATCAGCATTCCAAGCTCAGAAGTGAAAGATAGGCAAATATTTTAATATCTGAACAAGGTCTAAAAAATCATAAGGTATATTTGAAAATGCAGGTCCATAATTAAATAAATGCTATGAATTCTATACCCAAAAAGACAGAAAATAAGAACTTACTTGTGGAGTACAAGAAATACACCACATAAGATGAATGTACCCGCAACAAGTATCCATCCCAGGATCACAAGGCTGCAGTTTTATAGTGGTTAAAATAAAATTAGTGCTATTGTTTCTCATTTTAACTTGTTTAACGAAAAAGGGTAAAGAATCAAATCACTCACAAGTACACAAGACACTGCATTCCGAGAATGGAGAATACTGCAAAGAATGTCATAGCATTAACAATAAGAGAAGTTTGTGATATTAAAAGATTTAGATGTTCCTACACAGAACAAAAAATTGCAGAAAAAAAGAACTTACAAAATCCAAGAAGTGCTAATCCAAGCATCACAGCAGCAAGAATGATCAAAGCAACTCGCCTGCAAAAACATCAGCATGTGTTGTCATATGTGCAGTCTGAAATGCTAAAAAGCAACTAATCCTAGAGACAAATTTGAAAGTTTTTGCTCACACAGTATCTAAAACATCTTGAATGTCTCGTGAATTCTTCTCAGTGCGTGTAGAAAGTGTGTTACTAGAAGAGTTGATCTTCTTCTCTATATCATCAATCATTTTCTGGACATTTGGTGACAGAAAAACTGAATCCACGCCAACATTCTTAGCTGTGGCAAGATAAGCTGACACATTCCTGAGGTTTTCTGCAGTAACATGTGCCTTGCTCACAACGTACTCTAATGTACTGGTCGAAATACCGTGAAACTTCCCTTGACCGGAATAAAGAACACCACATCCCACCCTGAAATTGGAAAAGTGACATTATTAAGTGAATGAATCAATCATTCAAACAGACAATGAGAAAGAGATGAAGGGTCACGAGAGAGATTCATTACATTGCGGCAATCGTGAAGAGAATGAGAAAAATGAGCGAGAGGGCATAGCAGAGTCGAGAATAACCATAAGGCTCTCTTCGACAGCAGCAATAACAGAGACAGATAAGGGATAAGCATAAACCAAAGAGCGCAAACCAAACTGCAGCAATGATAAAGAAGATAGCCCCCGAAAAACCCACAGACTGCAATATTGAAATGGTTATTAGTACAGGAAAGTCTGAATGATCAGAAAATCTGTAGAACATTTGACAATTATGGAAAGAAACAAATGAAGAACAAAAACCATACTTTCAGAAACAAAGATAAATGCCAATATGTATGGCCTAATTCATCTCGGATTAAAGCTGTAACTATTAACCTTTCTCAGCGATTAAAATGATAATGATAATGGTGATAATAGAACCAAGAGGACAGTACCGTTTAAAGAGGATTTCAAGTACAGCAAAAAACGATCGGGAAAACACGATTACCAACGACCATCAGATGTACAATCTTGGGCCCATTGTACAAAAGGCAATTACTATTCAAAAGGACCAGCGTAAATATGTTCATTGTAAACCTCACCATCCATCCAAAAGAAACAGAGCTAAAAAGGATCATTGTAAACCTCACCATCCATCCAAAAGAAACAGAGCTAAAAAAAACAAAACTTGTAAACATTCTCCAACCAAAAAGAAGGAAACCCAGCGAAGAAAAATGTTTCAAATTGGATTAAGTTGAAAAAATGTTTCAAACTTACAGCCGCGTAATGTTTATTGCTGATATTGTAGCCACCAGTGTAGAGTTTAAAATCATTTAAAGGGTCTCTCCTTCTTGTTCTGTCTGCAGCCAGTATAAGAGAAGATGAGTTCTCTTCTGCGAGATGCCTCCTTTTGTCCCATGACACCAACGGTTCATTCTCTTTCCCACCAAGGAAGGTCTCTGCAAAACCAGAGAAAGTTTATACACAAAAACACAAATAAAAATCAAAACTTTTCAACATAAACAACTCATAAGCCACCACAATGAAAAGGGAAAAGATGAAAACTTTACCCGGAAAACGTAGAGTTTGAGGATGAAATGTCGCAGGGGTGGCACGAGTCGGCGTTGCGACGACAAAGAGGAAGAAAATAAAACCAAGAAGAAGAAACTCCAATGGGTTCACCTTGCAACATGACATGGTTGGTGTTTTTTTGACTTCTGCAATTCCTTCCCCTGTTTCTACGCTCTGCCTCAGGTCAGGAGAGAGGAAAAAGGAGATGTGTTCCTATTCTGATAGTGTGTTATTATGATGTAGAGATTTTTGCTAATGAGAGAGATTTACTGTTAAGAAAGAGATTGATTTTATAAACACGTCCATCGAACTAATGATTTTCTGTTTCTCCTTTATTTTTCACCAAATATAAATACCCTTCATTTTGTTCCTGAATTAATGGAACTTTCGTCTTCCACCGTTTCTTGGTTTTGTTCATTATTCTTTTCGAAACCTTTTGCTCTCTTGAGGTGAATGTGTTAGTTGGTAGATTTGTTCAAATGACAGCACTATAACCAACTTGTAGTTTAACCACTTTTACATAGCCTTTTAACCCTATACAACTAAAATTATACTTAGAATTAAAAGTCAATCTAGAGCTATTGATTAGCTTCCACGTAACTAAATATGGACACCTTCATGGAGTTGGTAAGAAAATCTTCTCAATATGGAAGGCCCGTATGGTTCATTTTTCATAAAAAAGCTTTCTTTTAAAATTGGATTTGGCATATAAACAAGAAAAAGTGAAGTTATAAGCATTAAATACTAGCTTTTATGGCTGCCTAGTATGAAAATATCCGTTTATGTAACTGGATCGACGATGGAGAGTTAATTTATATTATACCAGAATTCAGAAACAGATAGCTGTCTTTTGGCCTTTTG
>JAOTBA010000007.1:26719442-26744280 GCA_025629845.1 Erythroxylum squamatum
TGTTTACTCTACTGATAAGATAATCTTATTTAAAGAGTCAAATTTATAACTATTTTTTGATAGATTTTGGCCTGTTCAACAATCAACTGATTGTATTAGCTGTTACGTGGATTCTATTAGTTGTTAGATAATAATTGATTATATCAGCTGATTTGACTAGTAGATTGCATTAGTTGTTTGTCATTTGATGTTTGGTAAAATTAGCTTTTTATGTGTAAAATGACTTATGAGGATATGACTTTAAAAAAATTTATAAGAGTATAAATGTTATATATCTTAGTACTAAGTTTATAACTCTAATAAAAAAATATAAACATTTAATAATAATGATAATAATAATAATAACAACATAATCTAATAATAATAATAATAACAACAAAATCCAAATCTCATCTCTAGTTTTATATCTTGTGTTGTCTGCAAACTTACTCGATAAATAATATCTTGCTTGTCAATTTAAGCTACCATATAGATGTTTTGATGAATTTATAGATAACAGATGTAGTTAATTCCATGCATTTCCAATAGGTTGAATAAGTTTGAGGGTACAATTGTCTTTCAATAAATTTTTTATTAGTTGATAGGTTGAAAAGCTACTCTTAAATAGTTTTTCAAAAAATTGCTGGTTAGGTTGAATCAGCCAACCCAACCAGCTCCTAACCAAATAATCTTTAATCAGCTAAAAAGTTATCTACCAAACACCCCCTTTATGTCTTGGCGAAAGGAGAAAAGAAAGTAAGATAAATTAGTGTAAACATTCATTTGTACAATCACTTTTTTTTTTATATTTTAGACCAGGATATCTATCGGCGGATCCACTGACTAATCCCTACATAATACGTCAACAACACCCAGATATATGTTAGAAACAACTAATCCTTCGGATTAAATTGTTTGTGTGGTCATGGCCAAGTGACTAGCAATTCTTATCTTATCAGTCATCTCATCCTAAACTTCACTTACTATTATTATCAAAAGCAAATATAAGGAGATTCTTCACGAAACAGAACCATATTAACATATTGTTGCTTTCTTGATCCCAAAAGAAGAACACTCTGCTTTTATTATGATTTGAGACAAATTTGGTATCTTTCCCGTTGGCCATATAGCATGAAAACTGACTTCACCATCTTCTTTTTATTCTGTGGGCCATATAGGCTATAGCTGCAGCCCTACAGTGCCCTAAAAATAATAATTTAAATTTGAATATTTTATCTTAAATTTATATCTGAATTTGATTTTTAATTTAACTAATAACAAAAATTATCCCAATTTAGTCTAAAATTAAATTAGACCTAATCTATTTACTTGAGTTTCAGCTCCACCGTCGGCAATCCTTTAAGGAGATTCATTCCATCAGAAATAGTTTAGCGGGTACTCTCAATGAGAGAGTTAAACTCTCAAATCAATTCAATGAACGGTAGTTGGAGCACTAGTCACCATTCTATCCCCAACATATTACGTCGTGAAAAGTTCTGTGTGGTGTCTAAATGAGTGTACGCAACTAATGCTTATTTATTTATTAGGGTGGAAAAAATAGTTCTCCCACCAAACCCCATGTTCTTTGAGATCAAAATCCACATGGGAACGTGTTGGCCTTTGGTTTCATGATTTGTGATTTTGATGTTGTTAAGTAATCATTGATATGCCTAAATAGCCATTCACAACAACGATATCTTATTATCTTTTGCTTTTCAAGTGTACTTATTTAGGCTCATGAGGAAGAGACACATACAGATAAGGTGATATTTAGGCTTTTTTATAAAATTTATCTTTTAAATTATCAGGTTCGTAAAATATTTAATAAGAAGGAAGTGTGTTGGAAAAACTAATGCTTTTGACTGCAGGACAACGTTATAACTCAATTAATTTTATGTCTGTAACGGTTCTAAAAGAAATGGAAAATATAAATTTTCGAAAAGGAATATTTAAATGTGCACAGATCATCACAGAATGATTTCGTTGTTTGAATAGTTCAACTCCTGCACAATCAACGATGCGGCTCAACAGTACGCTCCTCTCTGCGCATCTAAGGCCCTACTTGAAAAGCAGCTGTTTTTTAATGCATCTTCTTCCTTACAATGTTTAATGCTAATATGATGGGATAGCCTCTCTTATTTGTGATTTCAGTACTCTCTTTTTGGGAATCTTTTGTATCTGCAACCTTTATTTATTCTTTTAATCAATTTCTTTTTTTCAAAAAAAACTTAATAATTATCCAAAAGGTTAACTAAAAAATTTTGAACTATCCAATTTAAATTACTTTAATGACCCTTTTCGGTAGAAATTATTTTGATTCTATCTTTATTTTTCTATTATAAGTTTTAGTATGTGTTTTTTTAGTATTTGTTTTTCTTTTAAATAAAAAAACAAATTTGAATGTTGATATCAATATAGTTATATTTTTATTATTAATAATTATTACACATTTGATAAAACTTAAAGATAAATTATTTTTCATTAATTAAATTTATTTTAATCTTTTATATAATATATAGGGTTAATTACCAAAAAAGTTCAAATTTTCGTCAATTTTTTAATTATAGCCTGAACTTTAAAAAATAGCAATAAAATGTCAAAATTATCAATTTTTTTAATTATAGCCCAAACTTAAAAAAGTGGCAATAAAATATTCAAACTTTCAATTTTCTTTAATTATAGCCCGAAGTGTTAACCCGATGTACTCAACCATTTGTTTTTTGTTTGTTCTTCTAACGCTTCAAATTACTCTCACATTACAGCATACTACATCAGTAAGCTCATTATTTTTAATTCGTTCTACTGACACCCTTAGTGTAAGGGCATTTAGAGAACAAACTGAAATTAAAGGAAAATTTTGAAATCAAAGCTTAAGGTCCTCGGGACTACGTAACCTAATTTAAGTCATTTTTAAACAACGACATTGTTTCATTAATCTTCATTTATTGTATTAATTTTAGCTGACGTATATTAATAGTTAAGATTTTTAAAACATGCGGCAAGCCACGTTAGCAAACTTAATGAAAACACTAATATTGGGCTAGAATTGAAACAAATTGAAAGTTGGAGGAATTTATAGTTATTTTTAAAGTTCGAGCTAAAGTTGAAAAAAAATAAAGTTTGGGCATTTGATTGCTACTTTTTAAAGTTCAGTCTATAATTGAAAAATTGGCGAAAGTTTAGGGTTTTTTTTGTAATCAACCATAGTATTTATTAATAAATTATCAATAAATTTTTTATTTTTAAAATAAATAATTTAAAAATTAAATTAAATTAAAATATTTAATCAAGTTTTATTTGAAATTTATATATTTTGAAGATATTTTAAATTTAATTATATTTATTAATAATCATTTAATTTAATTTAATTGTAAATTAATTAAATATATAATATTAAATTAGAATATTCATAATTATCATTAAAAATTAATATATCAAATAATTAAATAACATATATTTAGATGATAGTATGACACCAAACCAGATTATGAAAAAAAATACTTTTATGGTTTTCGTAAATTTTGAAAACTGAAAGGTACTAAAATCAAAAACTCAAAAAATAATTTTTTTACTAGATTTGAAAATAAAATACAAAAACAAAAACAAACAACCTTTATTAATCAATCAATCAAGTTTTATAAATTAATAAGTTTTTATAAATTAAAATAAGTTAATTAATTTTATTTAACACTCTTTTATAAATAAAATTTAAATTTTTTGATAGATAAAGATAATCTTGTCTTAGTGGTTTAACTTCTACTCTATTTTTTTTTTTTTTGGACAAAACTTCTACTCTAATTTTTAAATCATTAGTTTAAAAAGTGGTTTTAACTTTACTTTATTCCCACTAATGCACCGACTATGTGTTGCATTTGAATGTTGGGTTTGAATTTAAATTAAAATCTCTTGCTTGAATTTAGTATTATTTCCAACAAGCTGAAAAGTGAAACGATGCACTCCAATGCAGCAATACTTCTTTATACAACTCAAAAAGCTTTCTTTTCTTCGTGAAAAAATATCTTTTTTACGATGAATTAAAAAAACAAAGATTCGATATCCTTTTTAAAAAGGAAAAAAGAAAAATTGTTGTTGTCGTTTTAAAGTAATTCCTTCTGATAGTGAGTGAACACTTTTAAGCAAAGCTTATTAGTTTTTTTTTGTAATCAACTGTTTCTTTCTTCACAATCTACGTAACCTCTTTGTATTTTTCATTTTTTAAAGATATTTATCATTGTCTCCTGTTTTAATAACTTGATGCCTTATAAAGAGGTTATTACACTCAATTATATTTCCACCCAAAGCTTTAGAACATGCGATGTTGGTCGGAAGTCAGCATAAACCATACCGTGGGAAGTGATTCTATCTTAATTAGACCCTTCGCGTAATTGCCTTTGTGCTTTTGTGATTCTATCTTAATTAGACCCTTCGTGTAAGATAAGCATGGCACTTACCGAAGAAACTAGCAGTCCATTTTGTGGCCCCCCTTGCTCGACATATTGATTGAAGGTTTGAAATGTTCTTTAAATATTGAAAATTCATTTGTATTTGACTCATATACACGAAACTATAACTTTCAGGACAAATGTTATGATTGAATACAACATATTTGTCAAAGTATAAATTGTTGTGTATAACTTATATATACAACAAAAAAAGATTTTTTAAAACTATATTACCAGAATTATACATAAGTGTGTATTATTTATTAAAGTGATATGTCCATATTTGCATTTCAAATCACACTTATGTCTCTATTCATATTCACTCAACGTAAGTATGATTTGAAATAAAAATATGGACATATCATTTTAATGAATAATAATAACATTATTCATTATATTTTCATTTCAAATCACATATTATTTATTAAAATGATATGTTCATATTTTGATTTCAAATCACACTTATGTCTATATTCATATTCACTCAACGTATACTTTTGGTAATATGATTTTAAAAAATTTGTTACTAAAGTGAACTATTAATCTATATACATAACTGAATTTGTTAAAAATGTAATTATTTATTATTTTCTTTCTTGAGTACAAATTTATTTTTCCGGATAGACCTTAAATTTTAACTATCTGCATTCAAGGGCTGAGGAACTAATATTGTAATGCAGCTTGTTTTGTCTTTAAACAGCTTGTACTTGATGCATATGCTGACCGAGTTTAATAGTTCTGAGATATTCTTAAGTGCTTGAGGCAAAGTACATGTCATGTCTCAAGATAATGGAAGAGTTGGTGGAAGGATAATCCAAGTAACAACAAGAAATAAGTGTTAGGATAATCCAAGTAACAACAAGAAACTAAGTGTTAAAGCACAAATAATTGCCGTCTTTTGCGACTTCTTTTCAGCGGCTTAATCATGGAATCTGATGCTGGAATTTCCACCACAGATTGGTCATTGGTGTAATTGTCTAATTGGATCCTAAACCTGTATTCATGATGTTCTTGAGCTCACTGTAAGAGTACATAACTTTTTTTAAACCCACTGATGATATTATATTAGCAAGGGCTTCACATGGGCCAACATAAATGTCCAGTCTAATTACCGATCTTACGCAAGATGATCCGATCCTGACCCTAACACTGGTTCAGCTTCCATTAGGTCTAGGTCCTTTATTTTCTATTCTTCCATGCTTCTCTTCCCCGAATAAGCCCATTTGCCATATCTAAATTAACATACATGATGCCTTCATATTTGTGTTCCTTAGTATGGTTGCACAGATGTCTTCTTTTTTTAACTAAAAAACAGATAATCTCCAACTATTTGCTAAATAAAAATTTGAGAATAAGTATTAATCTATTAACTATATATTTTAAACAAATTAATAGTTAAATTTTATGAAGACAAGATTTGTAATAGTGGAAGGTATAACATATTAGCCTCTAATCTTTTAGGAGTGGTTAAATAAATTCAAACGTAAAAAGTGAAAAATTGAGATTCAACAGTTATTTGAATGAATTATATTAATTAATTTACTTAAAATATGTAATTTATTAAATTATTTACCTTCTCTACTAAAAATGAAGACCGCAAGCTCTTTTTGCTAGTATATTTATTTATTGTACATATGAAGAAGAGGACATATTCTTACCACGAAACAGTCATTTACTACACTGAAGAAGTTTCTGGTACACGTACAAGGCGAAATCATTCACACACACACACATCAAATAGCAAGTACACATGGGATGCGAGTAGGTTTCTTAAATTAATTGCTCAAAAACAAAAAAAAAAAAGCAATGTGAAGGCTCTGATCAAGACAAAACCTCTATACACGCTTTAAAACTTTTTTGGTACTTGTAGCCACATTGGTTTTATGCAATGGGACCACTGTTTCATGTTCCTCCTCCATAGTCCATACGTAACAACCCTGTTAATTTATTATCGTCATGCTTTTGGTAAGCTCTCCATACATGTAGGTAAGATTAATCCCCACAACTTCACTACAACACTATACATTAATGACTCGCTTCAACTTGGAGATTATTTATACACATAGAGTTCATTAACTTAGGCTTACAGTACAATTTGACTGGTCAAAAATATTGATTAGGTTTTACCTCTCTCTCCCAATCTTCGAGGAGAGACGGTGCTGTCTCTCTAGTCTAATATTGTCTGTAATAGTCGTAGGAAGCCCTTTTCCATCTCCATCATTACATGTTAGAATTGAAGAACGTAGCTTTGGAACTAATAGTACATACTAGTAAGTTTTCGTTTTCATTTTCATGTATATTTGTTTATATTTGAGTCGAATGTTATTGAGTTCTAAATGAATGGAATCATGCTCGATGTTGGTTATTTTAAATTTCCAATTTTTTTGTAAAATGAGCTTTAATTCCTTTATTTTCAATGTTTTGAGAAAAAAATTAAATGGGGTAGAGATATTAGTATGTATATATGCTTCCTAGAGCATATAAATAAGGAACAAATAATCCTGCAAACAAATGATACCCTCGACTTGATCAATTATTAATATAACGATGACAAATCCTTAGGAAGATGTACAAAACCATAACTTGGAATTGGGAACCACGTGATGCCATTAAGACAAAACTCCCGACCAAGTGATTAACTAAGTTAAAAACTCGAAGAGAAACAGATTAGAGACGAGAGAAAGAGAGCTTCTTTTTTTTTTTTAATAGGACCAAACCAGTCAAACTGTAAGAACTACACCAAAAATTGTCATAGAAGTTTAATTTCTTGTCATGATGATCCTAACACATAGGGGATCTCTGAGGAATGCCTTTCCTTCTATTACTCATGCTAGTGGCCATGTCCTCGTCCGAAACCTTACTAGCTGACCTTCCACATACGTATAGTCCGCTTCTCTTCTTTCTTACAATCTCTGTGCACATCAGGCTCATGTTCTCAGAACCTGATGACCCTGAGGACCAGCTCATTGGCTCATCGGAGTCTACGATTGTCGAATGAGGGGTGTCGTTGGTTGTTTCATCATCTCCCATGTCTTGAGGAATCAAGAAGTCAGGACTCAGTGTTAAGGAATTGCATTTCCTTAAGTAAGGAGAGAGGTCCTCGTAGTGGTTCAGCACAAAATCCACCTAAATATAATGTGATCACATTATGGTATAAACTTTTGAAAAATTATGATTTTTTAAAAATTAAAATTGGATTAATATAATGAATTGCATGAATTATTTTTTCTTAAGACCAAAATTAACATACACAGAAGTTATATAAATCGATTATATATCACGATCTTGTAATTATACAAGTGGATATTAGTGAATTTATTTACTAATAAATTAGAAAATAGAAATTACAACTCTATTTGAACTTCAACGTGATATTTTTCCTTGCCAAAATCCATAAGTTAAAAATTGATTACCTTGCACCCTAGAGAGCAATGGATGAATGGCTCTTGCAGGCTCCTGTCACAGGATGTGCAGTAGTTTCCTGAACCTTTGAATTGCCTATTCTGAGGTCTTTTCTTGATAAACACCACCTTGGCACTATTTATAGTATAAGCCTGATAAAAATTCAGCTAAAATTAGCTAACGATGAGCTGAATTGAATTGGAAAAATGAAGAAAAGTGTCAGCAGAAACAATAACTTTCTTTTCTAGGCACTTGAACCTGAACGTTTGAGCAGTCTATGAGCTTCTGCAGGTCTTCCAATCGGACCACTTCATGATAAACGTAACGACGAACTTGAAGAAGACGATGGAATCGATGAGAAGGGATACAATGAGGGCAAATACTAATGCAGCAATCCAAGCAGCAAACGTTCTTTTCGTTCTTCTTTGCAGTTTCATGATATGAACACCCTACAAAGAACTTCTGTGTGTATAGGGCTTCCAACCATGCAGGCTTCTGAATTCCCTGAGACAAAAAAAGAAAGTATATCAGAACAAGCAACAGTTTCAAATCCTATGCATGATCTGAGAAATCGCAGTCAATAACAATTCAGCTAGGAATTGAGAGGAAACAAGCAACACACACCATGATCACACAAACCAACAAGCAGAACTCCTTGAGCTGTTACGAATTAAGATATATAGTGGAGTATAACAAGAGAGAAAAAGAGAGAGAAGAGAGTGTAGAAGAGATAAGGGTATTTATGGAGGTTCACATGAGACGAAAGGGCATATATTTATTCCTTGAAATGTACACAGCATTTTGTCTACAGTGTGTGAGAGTAGGGTTTGGTGTTATACATAAGAGAAAGGCAAATCAAAAGAGTATTTACTAAACAAAGAAAGTAAGATATGAGGAGAACGTGGGCACTGTCTCCCATTGTTTACTATCTCTAATAAACTATATTTTCCTCATCTCCTTGGCTTAAGAGCTCATTTGCTAAACTAACTAGACCCTTCTTGAAAAAGCTGCAGTATTTTTTAATTTGCCAAGATTTTTCATTTAGTTGAATTTGAACTGAAATCACTCTTTCGATAGTTTATATGAGTGAGTCATATTGTTAGATGAAGTAACACCATCTCAAAGTGGGATTTCATTATTGAATTCCTTTTGAATATGCTATTGATTTAAAGATTGTTCGTTTAGACAACTTTTTTTGACTATAGTACTCTCGATATTATAATGTATGAATACGTCTAATTAAGTTCAGAGCTTAAAGGGTAAAGCAATATGTTTTGGACCGTAAAATTGCTAGATATATAGTTGGAGGGGAAAGTGAACGTAATACTATGTTTTAAATTTAAGGAGTTTACTTCTATTAATGCATCTTAGTATATAGGCCAAGTCATAAATAATGTTCTGCCCAATTCACTACAAATATTCGCTTGGACTTTAATGTTTTTATCAGTTGTTAATTTGTTAGGGACAACTTGTGTTTTAAGTTACTGACTTAATTTGCGTACAAATTAGAATGACTTGAAGAATTAATCTCTGAAGTGTTGGATCTGAATTGATTCAAACAGCATAAGATATTGAATTTAAACTTAGTTGATGTCCCTTTTTTCCATGTCTCAAAGTTTTAGACTAACGAACAAAAAACAATTATGAAAATGTCGGAGTTTAGTTTGTCTTAAGAGTACCAATTTGGTGAAGTAATCAAAAGTCAGACGTTGGTCTGAGCTGGAACTTAGTCACTAAATCTCTCAGGAAAAGAGAAAACACTATCAGGGACAATATATATTACGTAGCAGGGCATTGTTCATTGGCTTTGGACCTGGTGGATAGTGGAATAGCAGCATTATTTGAACTAATCACTAAAAAGCTGAAAGAGAAAAACAAGACATGTACGAGGAAACCCGGTATTTGGGGAATCAAACATGGCAACATTGAACCAACCACTCCACTAATGAGAAGCTGAACATTTAACAGCTTAATGTGACAAATTGATAGACAGACAAGCACAACTCATTAAGCACTAGCTAGTAAGCCTGATGATCTTATTAATTATCCTTTTTTTTTTACTAGTTTTGAGGGAACCCTTTTGCCGGTAAGCTTTAGCTAAGAGCTTGTCTTGGGGTTCGCTAATCTCTCTCAAGCTATCATCTTCATGCCCTAGCCATGTATACTCTTGGCAGCCGAATCTTTCGGTCATCAATCAGGACATGCCATTTAAGAGTACAACGGGCTCTGCTTTTGGTAAAGACATTTTTACCAAAAACCAGGATGTGGGTTGATGACAACTTTTGTTTTCAGTACAAGAATTCAACTCCATTTGCTGCTAAGATGGCTTAGCATGAATTGGTGTCGGACCGTTAGAAATTGAATTTATTGAGATTATGACAAGTGGAGCTGTTGAAGTTGCCACCGTATAAATATTCGATCTCTTCACTTTTTGGCCTTTCTAAAGTTGGAATACCATGTCTTGTGGACATATTCTTCTAGGTGAAAGTACCCTCCAGGACAATAGCTACCCTTTTGAAGTTAAAAAGCTTAGAGAATTATATCATAATATGAAACTGTTACCTTTCATCCATTTGAATCTTGATCTCGGTGGACTAGAACTTTCGCCTATGGAATGAGATTTAAAATTTGTTTTGATGATATAGGAGAGGACCATTTTGAACCCTTCCCTATAAGTTACTAGATGAAATTGAATTTAGCTATTGGAGGTCTATCTATGAAAGCAATGCGTGTTTTTGGATTTGTCTGTACAGAAGATAATGAGAAATGGGAGGAGAAAGAGTTTTTAAAAGACTGAAGTTGAATGCTAATTAAGTAAAATACATATTTCGAGATAAGTTATTCAAAATAATTTAAGCCAGACGAAAGGCTTAATCCAAGAAATCCTTGAGGTTCCTTAAGGAAGAAATGAAATTATGGAGACAAACACCATTTAAATACGAATCAAAACAGAGAATTTCTGAAAATTTTACCATTTGCTTGTTCCAAGGTCAGCTAGAATCGACATTTCTTTGTATCAAAACAGGGAATTCAATATATAATAAATCTCCTTAATCATAACAACTATTAACAACTGACAAGAATAGATTGAAATGCACGTGAATCTTAATAATCAAAACAGTTTAGCAAAGATATCTCATGGCTTCTCAGGCAAAAAGGTAAGCAGAACAACAGAAGAGAAAAAAGCACATAAAAGAATAGAGATAAAGGTTCCATTTTGCCGCCCAACCCATGTGGCAAGGAAAGCAAAAAACCTCATGTGCAAGGACAAGGCATCCAATGGCCTCACTCTCTCAAGTATGAACCAAAACGAAGAAGAGGGTGTCTTGGACTAACCAAATATTCCTCTTTTTCTCATTAACACAGTGCATTTTGATGGTTGGTCAAAGGTCAAAGATCCAGAAGTGAACAGAGAGATTATGGAGTGTCCTTTTTAGAGGTAGAAAGTGAGTTGTTCAGAGGAACAAACAGAGGGTGAGTCAGCCAGCGAGCCGCACGAGGGGATCCTAGTGTCCACTTGTGTGTGTTTGTGTGCTAGTAACTTCACAGCCCACTTTACTCTGTCAAAACAGAGTTTGTTTAATGGCTCTAATGGCCCTAGTGTAAATATTTTTAAGGACTTGGTCATGTGCAGACCTTATACGGTAGATACTTAATTTATCATTACTATTACTATCATCATGTGAGTTTATTGATATAGTAAAGGCAGTTGTATTAGACTTAAAATGATGGGTAGTGAATCACTGACCATCATTTTAATGTTGATGGATCACAGTTATGTGTTCCCTTGATCAAAAGGGCTAGCTTGATTTGATTTTAGTGCACAATCCCTCCAGATGTTTTATGGATATGATATATAATTCCTTGTTGGTCCTATCATGGAAGTAGTCTAGATTTTTTCCCATCACAAGTTGACAGAATAACCAGTTCACGTATAATTGCAGATTGCAGACATAATTGACCAGAGAACATGGAAGCCAAAACAAGAATAGTGCAAGTAATGTTGGTCACCGGTTCTACACATTTAAAGAACGATTATGATGATTATTAACCAGAATAAAAAACTATCAGATCATTCTTAAAAAATCAACCAAAAAATCAGTAAGGAATATGATAAAGACCAACTGTAAAGAGTAAGGCCTTTTCTGACAAACTTAGCCTCAAGGCTTCTGAGCAGAGTACATGATGAAGGCTTGCTGAATTTTGCTTGTGTAGTTGGTAAAGCCACATGATGTGCACAAATCCTCAATCTCCTCTTCTGTGAAATGGTTATAGTCCTGAATAATTCTCTGTCCATAATGGTTAAGCAGTGGTTAGTGCTGATAGAAATCTGAAGAAGTTCTTTTAACACAATGAAACGGTGGATGAAATTTGCCCACGAGTAAATAAAACCCAAAAAAAGCTTAGCAATGATGTGAACAAACTAAAAAGAATTTAGAACCGACAAGTATCCCAATTCAAAACAAGTAATCTCTAGAATGGCTCTATATTGGCTGATACAGATTACCGAAAAGGCTGTCCTTTTTCCAATATAGTAAGGATGGAGATAAGATGTCAACTAGATCAAACTTCTTATCTCCAAAGAGCTTCCACAATACATAACCTTGACAATACATATTACTATCAATACGGAATGGTCGTATGGTCGTATAGATGCAAACACAAATCAATCTTCATAAAATGGGTTTGATTCATTTCATTTAGTAAGGGAATTTCGTGAAGAATGGAGGAATTCTAAGACATACCTAGAAACAAAAAGTGGAGTCAGCTTCTCTAGAAAAGAAAATCTATTACTTAATTCTGAACTTCAGAGATTCTAACTTACTATTGCATGATAAGCCTTTAAGTCTTCTTCTTATGAAATTGATAGAATTTCAAGTTCAGGCATGGTAATATATTAATATAGGAAAAAAACATGTGAATATACTTCACAAGGATGGTTACCTGACGGAATGGTCGTATGATCCAAGGACTGTTCAAATTAGTTCGAAGGAAAGTGGTTCCAACAAAGACTCCACCACTTCGCAATACCCGACTGATTTCAGCAACCTGACACGGCAACATAGAGCTACTTGTTGAACTTGTGAAATGGTTTTAGATTCATCAGATAGTGAAAAAGGCAGTTCTTAGATGTAAAAATCCTGTGCTGAATCTGATATTTAATGCTCGAGAGAACAGAATGTTACATGATAGTTCCATCTGGTTCACCTAACTAAGACTAAAACCACAAATTGGAGATTCATCTAGTTAATTGTGTCATACTGTAGGCATCAACAGCTACAGGTTTCTTCCTCCCTTGAAGACTTCATTCTGTAGAAACCACGACACAAGTATGTTTCCAGGCCAACATAACAGATCAAAGTTTTCTCAGTAATGATACTCACATTTCCATTAGTAGAAGTCAATCTACTTGTTAGAATTATCTTTGAGACTTTGATATACTAAACTATCTTCACCCTACTAATCATAATGATTCCACAAAAATTTCACAGGGAGAGAAAGCAGACAATTGAGTTGCTGGCAGGGAAAAAAGAAATGCAGTGACAATCCCATAGTTATACCTGATCAAGCAACTTCTCGAGTATTTCATAATTGGTCATTTAACAACTACATGGAAGACAACTAGCATCTACTGAAATTAGGTTTAAGAGCATGAATTTTGCAAGTGATTGGAAATTACAACTATAGCAAAAGTTTGAATGTTAGAGAAAAATCAAGTCAACACCAGAAAAACACATCAAAAGACAAATCAGTTTAAACAAGGTGGACAAGTGCATCAAATTTGTAAATTTTAAGAAATTCTTTGAGACCTGATTGATCTTACAGAACTGGAAAGCCATCCCATTTGAAGAACATTCAAGGAATAAGGAACACTTACAGCGTTTGAAGGAGCTGGCCAACAATGCAAGGCTGCACCAGCATGAACAGCATCAACTGAACCTGACGGGAATGGCAGTCTTGAAACATCTGCCCTCACAAGAGCTATATTTCTGCACATTCTCCAAACAATGTAAGTTCTAGTTTATTTCAGACAAGTATTATGATGTATATTATCTCACACAACTTGTAGGAGAATTTGCAAATGTTAGTGGGACAAGAAAAGCTTACGCAGTTGACAGAGTACCGTCTGGCATAATGAAATCATAACATTGACGAAGCATGTTTTCAGAAAAATCAAGTGCAATAACTTTTGAATACGAGCCAGATTTGGCAAATTTTCTGGAGAACAAACCACTGCCACAACTCACATCTACAAGAAGACCACCTTCTGCAGATTTGAAATACTCTTGTGCCATATTAAACTGCATTAATAGCACAATAAGATAATACATATCATGAATTTGGCATCATGGCGATGAAAAGTTATTCATTCCAGGTAGCCTTACAACTTCAGGAGAAATACTCTTTTGAAGTAGAGGCCCAATAAGATCATTACTAAAAGAAAGAGTCCCAAATGAACATGACCATTTTCAATTGCCTTAATGACATCTTCATCAATGGCACCGGGATCATGAGAAAAGCAAAGAATACAAACCTCTTCATCAGGACCAGGAAAGCCACTCCGATTAAAATTTTGACGCCACCCACGTTCATACAAGAATGAAACAAGTGGACTCCTATAAAATGGAAGGATAAACTGGTAGAAGTGACAATCTACTAAACTATAAAATCTTATACACCCTTCCATGAGAATTCAAAAGGAAATTCATGTGAGAAACAACCAGCTATGTGCCTATTAGGAATCCCTTTAATCAATAGAAACTAGAACATGCAAACAATTTATTAAACGCCAACAGACAGATGTCTCAACTCTCAGGTGAAAAGGCATTCGTACCTGAAAAGTTCTGTTCCACCAGGTTTGACTTCTGTGTAATTTTTCATTCCAGCAGTAATAGTAAGATCTAAATACTTTTCTTTGCTGGAGTAGGTTTTATTGCACTTTTCACACTTAAACCCAGACCTGTAAATTGCTGACCTGCAAGTTCTACTTATTAAACCATAGCCTAAAGGAAAACAGAAAAGACACTTAACCTGTATGCATCGTAAGTTCGTAACTTACAAGTTAAAACCTGGAGGACCCTTTCTTATCAGAGGTTCATAACATACTGGACATGCAAATGGATCAACCTCCAACGTTTGATTCTGCTGCTGTGTGCTCAATCGCTAAAATGGCAATTCATTATAATTCATAGTACACCAAATGATGATAAGATGCATTATAATTAAGGAATATATTTTCTTGGAAAAAATGGTCTCAACCCAAAAAATAAGCCAATCAAACTAATCAAACCAGAAACAAATTCTTCTCTGATGATTTACCTAGCAAACCATATAATTTAAGTATGAGAATTTATGAAACCTAGTATCTTCAATACTTGCATTCACCAGGTAGCAGAAAAAAGTAGTGAATAAAGCATTAACTCGCTCAGTCAAAAATTGATTTCACAGAAAGCATTAAGAGTGACTAAATAACCACAAAAAAAAAGAAAGAAATTTGAGCGCCCAAGTATAAGCAGTCAATTTGACAAATAACTGTTTTCTTGAATCATCAAACTGTTCTGACATTCTAATTCCAAGAAAGACAAAATTTTAAAATCAGAGAAGGAACTACCTCCAATCTTATGAAAAAAATTACAATGCTTTAGCAACTTAGGTCCTTAATTGAAGATCCTACCTTTCCTCACATTTTCCTTTAAGAGCTTATTCAACCAAATCTTCAAAACAAATGTCAAATTCACTGAACACTTTCGTTTTCTCAAAAAAGCACCAAATTTTACACCCTTACTTCTCCCACAAGCAGAACATGAAAACATAAATTTCCCCAGAACTTGTAATCAACTAAACATTCCCAAAAGCTATCAAAACTCAACCAAAACCCAGCACACACACCGAACCAACGAAAGACATAGAAAACCAACGAAACCATCAAAGAGGGTAAGTGGATTAGTTACAGGTTCCAGAGCAACAGCAGAGGAGGCGCGAATGGTGAACCTGAGAGAGGAGTATCGGAGACGTGGTCGGAGAACCCGGAAAGTGTAATTAGAATGAGAATATTTCGGGCATAAAGTTTGGTGAATAGAGGTAGAAGTAAACGAAGAAGAAGAAGAAGCGATCGCCATCGGAGACTGGTTCGTTTCAGAAGCTTCTCAGACACTGTTCAGTTTGTTAAAAAGCTCTTATCTTCAGACCTGTCTATGGTTCGTTGGAAGTGGCCGTTAATCTGTATGTCCGGTTAGTTTTTGTCTGAATTTCTATGCGGAAACGGCAGGACCACGTTCGTAGAAACGTATCCTCAAATTTTGATCCATAAATATACATTTGCTGAATTAAAGTTTTCCAAACTTCTGGCTTGTTCTTGAAAAACCTTATAATTTAATATTTTATAAAAGAGATTTCATATTTTATTAAATAACTTATTATATTATTAGTTTTCTGTCAATTAAAATATTATCGTAAAAATTTCTTTATTTGTTGATGAGTTTTGCACTTTCTAAATTATAATCAGTTATAAATTACTATAACTCATGATACCTTCTCAATAAAAAATTGAATCGTGTACTGTAGTTAGATATACTATGTTTACTTTAATTAAGTGGCTGTAAAATTAATTAATTTAATTTTAACAATTCATGAAATTCTAATTGTATTAAAAAACTATAAAAATTTAAAAAAATTTAGTCAAATATTTGTGAATTTTTTAAAAATTTAAATCAATTTGAAGTAAGCTAAGGATAATTATTAAATATAATTTAAAATAATAATCATCGAATTAATTGAAACTAGTATTCTATAGTGATAAATTAGTTCAAATTTAACTCGGTTTAAAATAAATGGATTTAAATTAATTAACTAAAGTTTAAGTTTAATTATTAAAAATTAAAAAAGCTAGAACCCAATAATTTTTTCATTTACTAATTGAGTGCAACTAAATTAATGGATTAAATTAAAAATAATTAAAATTAAAATTGAATATTTAAATTTGGAGTTTCATTAAAAAAATGTTGGATTGTTCCCTACATCCAAGACAAAAAGAAAAAGAAAATCATCATGCTAAAAAATACATTAAAAAAATCTTTATCACTTGATTTCCGGATTCTAACCTTCAGATTCCTCTTCAAGGATATAATAAAGACAAATGGGCTTCAACTAATCAGTGCTCGGAAATGTCAATCCCTTGTGTAGGTGAACAATGTTGGTATTTGAAGACCTTTCGCTCAAGTCCTATATCCACACAAAGAAGTGTTTTTACAGTAATGCTCTTAAAGTCAGTTGATAATGAAATATACATTGTAGCAGCCATTGACTTTCTAACAATTGAGTGCAATAGATACAATATTGCTGACAGCTCACAGATGAAGAAGAAGATTGCATATTTTCTAGCCTACACTTTTTTTGCTCTCTGATACTGCTCAATATGATCATATAGAGTCACTGAGATTTGTAACTTCTCATCAGTAGGCATTTAGACCAGCATAATCTCTGGGTCCGTAAAGTAGAAACAAGTCTGCAAAAAAACCCTTTTTTCTTCTGTGATTGTACCCCATATCCTTGCACAATTGATCATTGTTCCATATATGGGTGTTACTTATACAGGCTCTCCTGGATCCACGTGTGTGTTTTCTCATGAAATTTTCCCACGTTGAGACTGTCTTCTCCATCTCGGTTATAGCAGGAAGTTGAAATTTTCCATCAAGGAAGTGTGCTAACCATTGACACCTGATCTCTATGGCGAACAATGTTGACAGACTTTCTGCATATCCTATTACAGCTAGTTGTGGAATCCGAGGATGAATTACTTGTCTGTAGTAACACAGGAAATATACATAATCTCAGACATCAAAATTCATCAGGAGTGGAGTTAACTGTGGTAGATCATAGATGACTGACCTGTAAAGAGGAATTATTGAATTGAATAATCCTCCATGTCTAATGGAATCCTGGTAGAACTGGGACTCGAAGATTTCTCTGAGATTTTGATCCCCTCTATATCCGGTGGCGAAAATAACAATGTCAGATAATACTGGCTTGAATTCTCCTTCAACAATCAAACCTTCTTTACAGAATCTGATAGTTTTTGATTTTTTGATGACTATGCTTCCTTCTTCAACTTTCTCATAGAACTTGTCAGGCAGCAGGCATGTCAGACATGCAGAGATGTCTTGGAAAAAGCTGCATTTGGGTATTATTCCATACTTCTTTAGTGGGAATTTCCATCTCAGATAGAACTCAACAAATTTTGAAATCCCCCATTTCTGAAAGAACATACATAGACACAGCAGGTTTGAATTTTCTGAAAAAATCATGCAATCTCTGGGAAAGCGAACGGGAACAAGTTCTACAATAGAAAATTACCAGTGGAGCAAGCACGGTGGCCAACAAGTTGAAAAGGAACGTGTCACCAGGCTTATGAATCATCAACTCCGAGAAGCGATTTAAGAACAGAAAACCAACATTAATACCGCAGATCTTCTCACTCGGGATGAACCAATGACTTGTTCTTTGAATGACTGTGCAGGGGTACTCAACTCCTAATCGGAAAGAAACACCAAACAAGCCAGAAAGATTATACCAGGCTTTGGTAGAAAGTGTGTGATGTGAATGGTTAAAAGAACATTGCAAAGATTTTTCTCAATACCATTTGCATTTGCACATTCTGCTGCTATGTCAAGTGCAGATTTTTGTGATCCGATGATTGTAATTCTCCGCTTTCTGATAAATTCTGCAGCACTAAAATCATCCATCTGAGAGTATTCCATTGAATGCATTACCTTGCCATTGAACACTTCTGGGCCATGATTTTGAGGGAACTCCGGGATGTATGGGTGACTATTGTACAGGCCGATACAAAGAATCACGAACTCAACTTGGTAAACCTGACCAGTTGTATCCATCAGCTCAGAAACCTCTCAGCCATAGATGGGATTGGATATGCTAACACAGTCAAGAATTAGTTCAAACCTCAAGCTGAAACTTCAGGTGTTTAGCTGAATTACCTGTACATTGCAATTTTTGACGTCTTGGACTCTTATGTGCCACTTCCCCTTAGAACCAAAAGGTTTACCAGTTCCACCCCAAAAAAGCCATGTTTGCATCTCTTCAGGGGACTCTCCAATATAATCTATCCCAACAACCTTGGAGTTGAACTTTATGCATGGATAGATGCCAAAATGCCGTGCATAGGATTCAAAATATTTAATTATATCACTGTGGCTAGGATGTGCATCTTTTACTCTGTCAGGCCAAGGAAAATCAGAAAATTGATATGTTTCCTTGGTATTCTGAAGCTTGGTTGATGCTATGGTGTGATTCCAAATTCCTCCAATGCATTCCTCAGCTTCAAAGATGATTGGATTGAAACCTTTCTTCAGAGTGTTTTTGCAAGCAAGAAGTCCACTCAATCCTGCCCCGATGATTGCCACCCGTTTCTCCATTAAATTACCATGACCAAGCTCCAAAGCCGATCCTGCAGAATAACAATCACATGTATATCAATATGTTCCTCACAATCCTGAGTTTCTTCGGTAGGTGGGTTTCTTTTTAGTTTTTCATTGTTTATACCAAGTTGGTTTGCATTAGGGAGACAGCAGTTCCATTTCTGTTGACTTTCCATAGTTAAAAAAAAGTTAAAAAGAATACCAAATTCTTGATCCAAAAGTGCTAATCAAAATTCCAACTGTTGCCCATCTTTACTGATATATATTATATTTACAACTTGGCTGAAAGTATCACTTTTATCTTCTGAAGTAAATTCATAACATTAGCTCTGAGCTAGAGCATTTCACTATTTGACAAACTTAAAATTTTTCTACTCTTGTAAACAAATTTATTCATGTATCTGTCAAATTATTTTAACAGAAACTTGTCATGTCTTTTCATTAAGACAATTTGGAATATCTCACTAAATTAAATTTCCGAGGATAACTGTTAAATCCCAGGTGATGGCTTTCTATTACTTAATAAAAGACTAAACCTGGTCACAACCTGCCAGTTCAGGATTGAGGGGTCTACAGAAAATCTTTGCGTTTCTTTAGGAAACATGTTCATCAAGTTTAGCAGCAATGCCTACTAGTAATGAAGACAACTGGGCACCAATCCCACTTTTAAATACAATTGTTGACTTCTATCTCCTCGAGTTCCTTAACCATGTCTCCCGTTACCTCTTTTTTATTGTCTTTGACCGTCGCTAAACAATGGTTACGTGGTTAAAATATTGTAGCTTGAGAGCTACAACCATGGGATTTTCGCAGAATTCTAAGGATCCATCTTTGCCGCTTGCTTCGCCGAAGCACATCCTTTGGTCAATGATAGATGGTAGGAGGACAGGGCTCCTTTAAAAAAAAAAATATATTTTTACAATCGTCTTGTTTACCATTTGATGTCTCTTTTGGATCTAGAGCTAGCTACCAGACCATATTCTGCCACATCCACCAATGGTAGTTTGTCCCACATTCTTTCACTTTTTGTTTTTGTTTTGTTTTTGATTCAGTTTGTATTGCACCTGAGTATTTGTTAGAACAATATACAATTCATTTCTTGAATCTCAATCAACAATTGATGCGGTCTTTATTTTTTTGATGTAATTTTTAATTTTTAATTTTATTTTTCTCTTAAATAAAAAGAATTTTTTTTTGGCTTGTTAATATACCATGGTTATATTTTTATTTCTGAAGATAATTATATATTATATAAAATTTAAAGATAAATTATTTTAATTATTAAATTTATTATATCAATAAAATTATTTTATTTTATTAAGATAAATAATTTATAAATTAATAATTATTTTAATATATTGTAATTACTAGATGAAATTTAATTTGAAATTTATATATTTTAAGGTTATCTTAAATTTAATTATATTTAATTTAATTACAAAAATAAATAAATTATTCATAATTTTTATTAATAATCAATATATTAAATAATTAAATAATACATATTTAGTTCATACTAAATCATATTATGAAAAAAACAAAATGAGAAAATAAAATCTTTCAAGTGGTGAGATAATAAAATGAGAAAATAAAATCTTGCACTAAAATTGTATATTAGTATAATTCGTTGCAACTGAAGTTCATGTAATAATCTGTAAATTACATTCTCAGGATTTTATTACTGGCCACCAGGTAGTGTCTTACTAGGATCTTACCATCAAAGCAGGCCAAAATGGATAGATGAATCCTGGAAACTAGGCCACAAGAGATAGATAGACTGAGAAAACAGGACAAAACTATACTATTAACCTTTCTATATGATTTAACAACATCCCAGATAACGAACTCCTTTTCCATGGCTACTACCATCAAACCGTTATTTCCTCATTTTCCTTCGCTGAAACAAAGCATACCCTCCTCCTGTCCAAGGATTTCCTGCAAACCCATCTCAGATTCGGCGGTCAGTTTCCAGTTTTCAGACTTAACTAGACAACGACGACAAGTTGCTGTCTCAGTTTCTTTCAATCCCTCTGGAAATTTTGACCTCTCTTTAGAGGACTATGAAAATGGTAAATTCCATTCTTTTATCTGATTTATGATAATCTTCTCTTTGTACTCTCTATTTTTTACCTAGAGAACAATTCTCTTTCAATAATTAGAAAAAGAGAGCCTCTAGATGAGGTTGGTAATCCCTAGTACAAGAAGGTTACTGTATCTTTTTTCCTTTCAAAGTCATTGCAGATATGATGGTAGACTAGTAGCATTCATTAGGCTACGTCATTAGCAGCTTTTGAGGTTTCTATAAGCTTATAGTTTAAGGTTCTGCTTTCTTTTAGTTCCATCAGTAACATGCAATTTGGGAGTATCCAAGAGGAAGCTATTTTTTGAATAGAAAGCGATGAATTATCTTTTGATAGCTGTCGCAAGAGTTTCTATAAAATAATCAGGAACGGCAATCAGAAGTGCTCATAAATTTGTCATTAAGGGAATTGCTGTGTTTGACTATAATTTAAGTCCCCATAAGCAGAAAAAATATTTACAATGATTGCTCTGACCACAGTGTTTAATGATCACATGATGAGTATTATATGGAAGCATCCATTATTGTGTGGAGAATGCAAGTAAATTAGTATGCACATGCTCCACGCACTGAACTTTTAATCTGCAGAATTGGTTTTACATCTAATTCTGATCTCCCTTGATTGTTAGATGAACCAAATGTTACACCTCCAATGCCTCCAACAGAAGGTCGTTACGACATTTTGATCGATAACGACATTATTCGTAGTCTTGACTTATCCCCCTTTAACAGAGTCACAGGGATTACATCACCCTCATTTGGTAAGCTTCAAAAGAACAAGTTTATAACTCAACATGGTAGTACTCCCCTAACACAGGTATCTGATGACTTTAATTGTAGCTGAGCCAAAGGAGTTTTTGGAGCGAACAATTGGATTCACCATTAACTACACTAGAGAAGATCCATATGATCCTAGGGAGCTATGTGAATTCCCTGATATAAGACTTTGGTTTGTGAGACTTGATGCAACTTATCCTTGGCTACCTGTCTTGTTGGATTGGCGAGCTGGGGAGCTTGCTCGTTATGCGGCAATGTTAGTTCCTCACCAGGTAACAGAGAATGATTGAAACTGCATGATTTTGGAAAAATGTAATGATGGTCTAAACTTCTGAGTTCTCCTGGCAGATAAACACGAAAATGGGTGTTGTTTTCAATCCTGAGGCATTAGAACTTTTCATCATGAAGAAGGTTTTCATTGTCTACACTTGGTTGAAGAAACATAATATTCCAAAGCCTAAATTGAAGACTTCTGATATGGCTAGGATGCTTGGATTTGGGATTGGAGATGAGCTATTTGATTTGATTGATCAATCATCTCTTCACGATTGAGGAAGCTCAAAAATTGAAGAAAAGCTTAACAAAAATAAATTGACAGAACAGAAAGGGTAATTTTTATACTGTATTATTACCATAGATTATTTCTTGTCATCTTCTTCCTTTTTCTGTTCGCTTTCTTTTGCTTACAGTTTGCTGCGAAGATTTCTCTAGGTTGAATGAAATGGTAAGAGTAATTATACTGAGTCTAATCAATCAAGCATTGCGAACCTTGCTCCTTGTTAACTTGAAGTTGGAACAAAGGAAACAAGAAACAACTGTAAGGTTCTGTTTTCATATGTAAATAGTTGGATTTTGAGTAGGAAGTTTCAAGTGCTAATGTAATGAGCAATGTCGTGAATCTCAAGATCATATCCTATCCTAAAGTACTATACGTTAATTGATTATCAGCAGAGCAGATACGGAATACTTGCAGTACCTTTCCAATGAATACTCACAATTCTTAATACATCACAGAGTCAAACGTTGTATGATTTTTTTATCACCTGGCATAAGAATCAACCCATTTTCTAGCTGTTAGAGTTGCTTTGCCATTAGAGATAGAGAACAAGTATTAACCCGACCATCCGAAGTTTCTTTGGTTTCTACCTTCTAATCTCCAGTTTGTCGTTATCAAGCAAACTTGAGCATACTTTATACACAGGCTAGCTTAACTTTCAAACTAAAACCATTACAAGCAGATTTGCGGAAGAAATTCCCCGAAAGTCATAAACTACAGAAAGTACAAACCTCCAGAAAAGTTCTAAATATATCAAATTATTGGAACGTCAAGTATGAGCAGAAATCTCATGTTGAAAAGAGGTGGAATTAGTAAAGAAAATATAAGTGGAAAGGATTAAAAAACTTAATATTTTAAAGTTTTGAGTTGAGGAGTGGTGTCAAAAAAGAGGTGGAATTAGTAAAGAAAATATAAGTGGAAAGGATTAAAAAACTTAATATTTTAAAGTTTTGAGTTGAAGTGTGGTGTCAAAACTCATGACTATGTTTCCTCACTAAGTCAACGATGAAGATCTCTCATAAAAGTGGGCTCTTCACATCCAACAAGTGGTATCAGAGCAGGTAGTTTAGCAAGAAACGAGTATGGAGATGGTAGTCGGATTCCGTAATTGCCTCCCCACGAAGAAAAGCAAGAAAACTCCTGATAAGCCCAGACTAGTGAAGTAGAAAGGCTCTTGGTGATGTTATATATTCGAGTTGCTAAAAAAAAGGCAGAAAAAGGTTTTCGTTCAAGAGGAACCCATACTTAATGTTAAAGTTTACACTTAAAGAGGAGTGTGAGTAGAAATCTCACGTTAGAAAAAGATGGAGCTAGTAAATAATATATAAGTGAAAAGGACCACAAACTTAATTCTTAAAATTTTAGGATGAAGTGTGATTCTCTTATTAAGCTCATGATAAAGATCTCCCATAAACGTGGGGCTCTCCAGATGCAACAAAAATAGGTTTTGTGGAACTCATTGATTCAAGGAAGATATGTCTACTTACAAGCAGGTAATCTTCAGCAGAATTTTAATACTTGAGCTCGGACTATAATAAATTCTGAACATATAAATACATGAAGTACGTACAACAAACTTGTGTGCAACATCAGGACAATAATTTTTAAAGTTTCATAGAGCTTGGAGTATTAATTCCAAAGCCAACTAATCTTAGTACAAGATCATTATTCGTTTCAAGATTTGAAGTACTCAAAAGTGTAAAGAAAGGTATATATTCTTCAGGTTCGTAATTCAAATCTTTGTGTTCTATTGAAGCTGTATCGAAATCAATAAAAAGCTAGTTAGCTACCTATGGCAATCAACAGACAGAGATTGCAGGAAACATGCATCAAAAACCATTGAAAGTTTAGAGACTTTGTGTTGAGTGTGAAAGTGGTACAGCTTGCTCCAACTGATACCCAAAAACATGTGATGTCTCCTTGTCTGGCCATTTTGGTTGCTCACTCTTTGGTAGTTTGTGGATTATTCCAATATTAAAAAATTCATCTTTCCATATACCTACTGAGTACTGAGCAATTCCCCTGTTATCCTCTACGTTTGGTTTAAGACAATGCTTAATTTGATAATAGAAATTGATCCACGTAATCTAAGGGGCCGTTTGGTTCCACTTCTGTTTTTCTGTTGTTGTTTTTGGTTTCTGTTTCCTGTTTTTTGTTTTTGTTTTTT
>JAOTBA010000007.1:26746317-26768502 GCA_025629845.1 Erythroxylum squamatum
ATGATATATTTTATGTAAAGTAATATATATTTTAAAATTAATTACTTAGTAAATTATGTAAATAAATCAAATTGTGAAAAGGATATATAAGAAATATTTTAAAAAGATAAAGGATAAAGTTGTCTTTTTATAATTTTTAGTGCATGAATTTAATATTTTGGTGCAAAAAAATCACTCCAAATATATCGCCAAATATTAACACCAAAATAGTGCAATTAATAATAACACATCAAATTTAATGTGTTACTATTTATTACACCATTTTAGTGTTAAGATTTGGTGCCTTTCTTGGAATGAATTTTTTGCTTGGTTGGAGATGGCCTTACAGGCTTTATAAGCCCCAGGCCCCAGGGCTACAGTCATGACTCGAAGGACCCACTAATCGACTGCTGTAATGAGTCAATGATTAGTCGTTTCCTTAGACAAATGTCTTAAGTTGGCACTTTACACTAGAAAGACAAAAGAGAACACAAGAAAGTGGAAACAAATCCCTACTTAAACTCGTGTTGGGTAATAACTTGTTTGAGGTCCCTCATCCCGCACTTATATTTAAGCAGTCTTTCCCTGAGCTTTCTAAACAATTCAAACTTCATACAGTAAGGGAAGCCAAAGTGTCTAAGCTTACATTCAGCACTTCAACTCAGGAACTCGATAGCTCTTTCTAACTCCATTAGCTTATCTCCATATGAAGCATTCTTGGGTTGTCTCTCTTCTACTTCTGTCCTTCATGCTTCATGAGGTCCAAGGTCCGAATGCCATTGTCTTCAATATACTCGTACTTGAGAAATTTGCATTTTTTCATCACTAGGTTCTAACGTTCATGGTTCTTCTTCTTCAGGGATTCGCTTGGAAAAAGGATTCATGCAAGATCCAAAGGATCAGGTGAATATTGAATCTTTTTAATACTCACCTCACCTACACTGAGAAACAGTAAAATTGTGAGAAATTTAGTGTTGGTCTTCTTGTAAACTTAACGAAAAGATGATTGTTGTCATTTGCAGGGGGACAAAAAATCTTTGACGGATAGAAGTGGTGTTCTTAGGGAGGCTATGCTTTGCAACGGAGACTGTACAGGTATCATGAAGAATAAACCAGTTTCTAGAGTTTCCAGGAAATCATCAGGCAACATTCACCATTGGCTTGACGAAGACTACTTCGGACCTAGGAACCACAAGCCTAAACACCATTAGTTCATATCTGTTTCCTCTTATTAGGTTAGTTCAAGAAATAGCTCAGTTAGTAGCTAGCTGTTAGGCTTTAGAAGATACAACTCCATGAATTTGTAATCTTTCTCAATGAGCAAGTCTGCTCCTGATGGGAATCTCATCTGTCATCTTTTCAAGTTGCTGATCAGATCATTTAGTGAATACTTGTACTTTTAATCGATTTCCAGCATCTACAACTAAACAGTGTTATTCAATTACAGCAATATCCTGAGAAGTTCTTCACACGTACATATTGTTGCATGAAGAAATAGAATACTGCCAAATTTCCATAGCTAGGACTGAAATCTTTAAGACCCCCACCTTGTCTTTTCTTGTATAGTTTCACAGAATCAAAAGAACGATGGAAATAAAACAAATTCCAGGACTTTGAGCAGTCCAACAGATGAAGAAAGTGGCTTGGAATATGAATCAGTCACTGTTAATTCTTCGCTGGTGACGGTGATCAACGATCAGTATGTGGACATTATGGAGATAGCTGAAATATAAACTATTCTCCGGTTAAGAGAAAACCACCAATAAACTAGTTGTAGCTCCTAGCTATGGGGAAGAACTAGAGAGACAAGATAATGCTTGCAATAATGCAACGAAAAGTGAACAGCATTACTGAAATGCTGCAGTTTTTTTAGGATTAGTAAGTATTTGTACATAGGATATATAATTATATTATATATGCATATAACTTTTATAGTATGAGTTTGATTGGTTAAATCACAGGCACTCTGAGGGAGCTCATTAGGCTTTTATAATCCCATAAGTTAAGAGATAAGCAAATGAAAATATTGCTGTTTTTGCATTAAATCTAATTTATTGATTATTACATGTATCCAATAAATAAAGAAAAAGTAAATATGTATTGTTTTTAATAATTTTAATATTTAAAATAAATTTAAGGTAAATTATATCGGATGAATATGATAATACTCGTTACTCCAACATTTATTAATAATAAATAAATGCTTTTGAAGCTTAGATATAATATTTCAGAGATGAATTTAGTTTTGTAATAATAAATAAATGCTTTTGAAGCTTAAATATAATATTTCAGAGATGAATTTAGTTTTGTAGAAGGTAAGAAAACGTTGATTCAATAAGAAGTTTGATGTGTTATATGGTTGTAGAATAAAATTTAGTATAATAAAAAATCATTAATTATATTAAAGGATACGATGACATTGGTATTACTATAATTTTTAAAATATACAAATTAAACAAAAAATTTTAGTGTAATTAATTTCATAATTTATTCTAAAAAGTTATATAATGAAATAATCAAGGAAAAATTTAAAAAAATAAAAATTTAAAGTATTTTATAGTGTTTAAAATAAAAAGATCTTTAATTAAAAGTTTCTTAAATTATTTTAACTATAATTATTGAATAATTGATTGTCTTGCATTTTAGAAAGACGATGTCATAAAAAAATTAATAATTTGAACAAAATAAAATAAAAAAAAAGAAAAATAAATAACTAAAAATTCCGTAGCCCAATAAGTTTGGCCCACAAAATGACCCAGCACGCTTACAACTGCTAGAGAACAGAAGCTATTACTCTCTCGTAGTCTCGTGTTCTCTTCTAAGAACCTCTTCGAAAACCCTCCCTCCTTCTTTGCCTCAGTGACCTACTTTTGAATTCTTCTGGTTGCTGTTGCTCACGAGTTGTCAGGTTTGTTCATTTTTACTCTTTTTATTTTGAGTTCTTGTTGGTTTATGTTTTCCGTTAGCTTCCTTTCTCATGGAGTCGTTTACGTTTTGAGTGACGGCCAGAAGCTGGAAATTTAGTAAGGGAAGAAGATTTTAGGATTATCTAGATATGTTTGGAGACCCATTTGGCTTTGTTATTCGTCCATGTCGGGAAAATGAAGAAATGGACTGGAAAAGTGATTGATTTGTTTGTTGATAAAAATTGTGCCTTTTTTCCATGTTGTTTAAAAGTAGAAATGGAAAAATTTTTGGGGGTTGTTTTGGTAATTAAGTCTTGATTTTCTAGCAACTTTGTTGAATTAGTCCCTGGGAAGCGTAAAATACTGATTGTCATTGGTTGCATAATATGGCAGAGACAAAAACATGGATGATAATCTTTATGATGAGTTTGGGAACTACATTGGTCCTGAGATTGAGTCCGACCAAGAGAGTGATGCAGAGGAGGAAGAAGATGAGGACCTGCCTGACAAGCCCCATGAGGAGGAGGCTGTGGCTGATGATGAGGGCACAATGCATGCTTCTAATGGGTGGATGACTGCTTCAAACGATGTTGAAATGGACAATCAAATTGTCCTCGCTGAGGACAAGAAGTACTATCCAACTGCAGAAGAGGTTTATGGTGAAGATGTTGAGGCATTGGTCATGGATGAGGATGAGCAGCCCCTTGAACAGCCGATAATTAAACCTGTTAGGAACCTCAAATTTGAGGTTGGGGTTAAGGATTCCTCAACCTATGTTTCCACCCAGTTTCTAGTCGGCCTGATGTCCAATCCCTCTTTGGTTCGCAATGTAGCCCTTGTTGGACACGTGCACCATGGGAAGACACTTTTCATGGATATGCTGGTTGAGCAAACACATCATATGCCTACATTTGATGCAAACAGTGAGAAGCATATGAGGTACACAGATACAAGGATTGATGAGCAAGAAAGAAGAATATCTATCAAGGCAGTTCCAATGTCACTTGTTCTTGAAGATAGCAATTCAAAATCATACCTGTGTAATATCATGGATACCCCTGGTCATGTCAACTTCTCTGATGAAATGACGGCTGCTCTCAGGCTTTCTGATGGTGCAGTCTTGATTGTAGATGCTGCCGAAGGAGTGATGGTGAGTGGCACTATCTGGGCGAAAAAATTCGAACACAATGATATACTCTCTGAAATTACTGTCTTTTTCATCAAGCTTGTTTTAGTTTATTAATTGCACTATAATTTTTAGATGTATATTTCTAACTATCATTTTGACATATTAATCTAAGATTTTTATATGGATCCATTTGTTTAACAGTCACATATGGAACATAATTAGCTGTTTGATTTGACCATTTTAGTTTTCTTCCATTTGCAGGTTAACACGGAAAGGGCTATACGTCATGCAATTCAGGAGCACCTGCCTATCATAGTTGTGATCAATAAGGTAATGACCAACTTTCCATTCAGTTCTCATGAAACTTTTAATAAAAAATTTACGTTCTTTTACCATTTGATGACTTGCTAGTCTCTTTATTTTTGTTGCCAAGGTTGACAGGCTGATAACAGAACTTAAGTTGCCTCCAAAAGATGCTTATTATAAGCTAAGGCATACAATAGAGATCATAAACAACCATATATCTGCCGTGTCTTCAACTGCAGGAAATGTCCAAATTATAGATCCGACTGCTGGAAATGTTTGTTTTGCCAGTGCTACTGCTGGATGGTCCTTCACTTTACATTCTTTTGCTAAAATATATCTCAAACTCCATGGTATCCCATTTGATGCTGATAAGTTTGCATCTCGCCTTTGGGGGGATATGTATTATCATCCAGATGCTCGGGTATTTAAGAAGAAACCCCCAACAAGTGGAGGTGAGAGATCATTTGTGCAATTTGTGCTAGAACCCCTCTATAAGATATATAGCCAAGTGATTGGAGAACATAAAAAGAGTGTTGAGGCTACTCTTGCCGAGCTAGGTGTCACTCTTCCTAATGCAGCTTACAAATTAAATGTGAGGCCGTTGTTAAGGCTGGCTTGTAGCCAAGTTTTTGGTTCAGCCTCAGGCTTTACTGATATGCTGGTAAAGCATATACCTTCAGCCAAGGATGCTGCTGCTAGAAAGGTTGATCATATTTATACTGGGCCAAGAGACTCTATGATCTACAAGGCCATGGTAGAGTGTGACCCTTCTGGTCCGTTAATGGTTAATGTGACCAAATTGTATCCCAAATCAGATTGTAGTGCCTTTGATGCTTTTGGCAGAGTCTACAGTGGCCAAATTCTGACAGGGCAGTCTGTGAAAGTTTTGGGGGAGGGCTATTCCCCTGAAGATGAGGAGGACATGACAGTTAAAGAAGTCACCAAACTGTGGGTGTATCAAGCTCGGTATAGATTACCCATAAGCATGGCACCTCCTGGTTCTTGGGTTCTCATTGAGGGTGTGGATGCTTCTATTATGAAAACTGCAACCCTGTGTAATGTAAATTACAACTATGAAGACGTATACATTTTCCGGCCTCTGCAGTTCAACACTCTGCCAGTTGTCAAAACTGCCACTGAGCCTCTGAACCCCAGTGAGCTGCCAAAAATGGTGGAGGGTCTTAGGAAGATAAGCAAAAGCTATCCTTTGGCTATAACTAAAGTTGAGGAGTCTGGAGAGCACACTATTCTTGGTACTGGGGAGTTATATTTGGATTCCATCATGAAGGACCTTAGAGAGCTCTACTCTGAGGTGGAAGTTAAGGTATGTTTTAGCAAGCTTTCCTTTTTCTCTCTAGTTAATGGAGCATGCATTGTCTAAGGCGTTAATTGCTGTTGATCTGTAACATGAACTATAGGTGGCAGATCCTGTTGTCTCATTCTGTGAGACAGTGGTGGAATCTTCATCCATGAAATGCTTTGCTGAAACACCAAACAAGAAGAATAAAATAACCATGGTTTGGAAATCACTTTTTGATCCTTCTCTTTTTATTGAATCTCTCTTTTGTCATTATTAAAAGCTTTCTTGTTTCTAGATTGCGGAGCCATTGGAGAAAGGGCTTGCAGAAGACATAGAGAATGGTGTTGTAAGCATAGACTGGAACCGCAAAGCTCTTGGTGACTTCTTCAAAACAAAATATGACTGGGATTTACTTGCGGCACGATCAATATGGGCATTTGGCCCTGATAAGCAGGTAGTATTAGTATCCTACTCAATTTTGAAAGATGATTTGTGATTATCATCCTTGACCATTTTATACGATTCAGTTTCTTTCCCATGGCTAAAATGTGAGGTTTCACTCTTTTTCTAGATGAAATTCTTTGCCTTGTTGCTGATATTTCGCATATTCAGGGACCAAATATTTTGTTAGATGACACTCTTCCTACTGAAGTTGACAAAGGGCTTCTAGGTGCTGTCAAAGATTCTATTGTACAAGGGTAAATGGCAATTAATTTTTTTGTTCTTTCGCTGCAAGATTTTTAGTCTGCAAATTAGAATTACTGTTTTTTGAACAGTTTCCAGTGGGGTGCACGAGAAGGGCCACTTTGTGATGAGCCAATCAGAAATGTGAAATTCAAGATAGTGGATGCAAGGATTGCACCGGAACCTCTGCACCGGGGATCTGGTCAGATTATTCCCACAGCTAGGCGTGTGGCCTATTCAGCTTTTCTTATGGCAACCCCACGGCTCATGGAACCTGTATATTATGTTGAGGTATATTCTTCTTCTAGTTTATGACTTACCATATGTAATGGGCTAGGATGTGAAACTGTTCACTTGCTGGTACCTTGAGAACAATCACAGGGATGATGTGATGAACTTGGACCTAAAGCATTAAACAGTGAACTTCAAATATTTGATTGCTGTTTTAATATCATGTTAATGCTTGCAACTAATTCAACTTAACACATATTATGCTGACTTTGGTGCTAAATTATGCTGCTCTATTCAGATACAAACACCAATCGACTGTCTCTCTGCAATCTATACTGTGTTATCTCGTAGACGTGGACATGTTACAGCTGATGTTCCTCAGCCTGGTACTCCAGCTTACATTGTTAAGGTATGTTGGCTCCTTTTTACATATTTATCCAAAAGCTAGCATTTGATTCAGCCTAGTTTGAGGAATATTTTGCAAATTTTTTTAACCAATCCCACCTCCTCCCTCCCTCCCCAAGAGAGGAGGGGGCTCAGGTGGCATTGAGAAATACAGTTCAAATCTTATATATTTGGTATTTTAGTGAAAAAGTATCAAGTCCTTCAAGACAACAAAGTTCTTTTCATGTAGAGTTTTGTCAGTTCAGCTTAATATTTCAATTCCATTCTTGCTGTGACCCAGTGCACATGCTTGATTTTTATGTCTAAACTAATTATTTTGACATTGGGATTCCAGGCATTTTTACCTGTCATAGAGTCATTTGGTTTTGAGACAGACTTGCGGTACCATACACAGGGGCAAGCATTTTGCCTCTCTGTTTTTGATCACTGGGCTATAGTCCCTGGAGACCCCCTTGATAAGAGCATAGTTTTGCGGCCACTTGAGCCAGCACCAATCCAGCACCTGGCCCGTGAGTTTATGGTGAAGACAAGGCGTCGCAAGGTATTATCACTCTGTTCTTTTCCTCAGTTCTTTTGAGAACCTTGAATGAAAATGCCCTTCCATTTGGATACAAAGCACCAAAATCTTTGGTTTCAGTAAAACTCAAAATTTTCTGTGCGCTGTTTGTTTCACTTGTTCTCCCATTATTTTGATGTCAGGGAATGAGTGAGGATGTGAGTATCAACAAGTTCTTTGACGAGGCTATGATGGTTGAGCTGGCTCAGCAAGCTGCCGATATTCATCAACAGATGATGTGAGTTATATGTAATTACATTCTGCATGGCTCAAGGATGTTGTTTGTTTCTCCGGCAGAATGGACTCGGATATGAAACAGGAAGATGTTAATCCAGCCATTGAACTGCTAATGTACCATAGACCAACAACCACCACCCCTGAAATTCCTGTCTCCAAATGCCTTCGGCCATGCATAGAATTTTGTAGTTTGCTGTATTACGTTTATCATACTTTCTGAAGTGGTCAAGTGAAGATTTTGGATGTTATTGTTCTTTTATAGTACATCCCAATCCAATGCATTTATGTTCTCTGCACCCTCTTCGGCCCCTTAGGTCGATTTCTTGGGCCTTTTTGCTACTTGTATTTCTTTGCTCTACGAGTTCCAACTTCTAAGAGTGCTTTACCCTCTTAACTTTAATGGGTACACTGTGACATCGAAAGAAAAAGAGTTAAAAGCTTTTCAAGGGCATTGCTAATCCCATGAAGAAATGATAGGGGAGCCGACCTAGTTCCTGTTTTCTTGGAACCTCGTCGATTTTCACACGTAAGCTTGGTCATGCAGAGAGCAGCAACCCATAGAGAAAGACAATACAGGCCGAATCAAGGTTCAGGTGGTGAAATTTCCAGCCACGATGAGGGGGGAAGTTCTATTTGGAATAATTTATTTAATAACATAATTTATAATTTTTTAAATATATATTTAACGGTTTGTTTACTCATAATTAAAGAATAATAGTTACGAATTTGAGGGATATTAAAGAGAGAAGAATATATTTGATATTAAGAAAAGAAAAGAAAAGAAAAGAAAACGAGTATCACGGTTTAGTAGTTTGGAGGAGTACTACGGTCTACGAAGTCAAACCGAGAAATGTATGGGAAGCCTTTCTTGTGGTTGAAGGTTAATCGCTCATAAAAGAACATTAAGATTTGGTGTGAAGATCTAACTGCTATCTTTCCGGAGACATTGCTCCTGAAAAATCTGTTCTTTATCAATTTTATTCTTCTTAGATTACCCTTAATATCGGAATTCATTTTCTCTTCTTTGTATGTGTCAGGGTTTTCTCTTTAGTAGCTTATTATTCTTAAAAAGATTGTTTTATTTTTTTGCCCTTTTTAATCTCGAAACCCTAACCCTGGATCCAGCGTCTTCTTAGAGTTTTGTTATAATTCTCTTCCAAGATTGATGCTTTAGTGTATTGCAGAACGCTACAGGTATAAGTGTTGTCAATTATTAATCACAATGAATTCTACGAGTTCAAGCTTAGCTCCTGGAATTAACCTCTTTCAATCCCTTAAACCTCCACACAAAACCCTAACTTTCCATCGGATTTTAGTTTTGACCGTCACCTTTCTGGCTTATGCCTCGTTTCACGCATCCAGGAAGCCTCCTAGCATTGTGAAGAGCGTGCTTGGACCTACAATTCAGTTGAATTCATCTACTGTTCAATACAATTTGAGGTCCAATGTTTCTGGGTGGGCACCATTCAATGGACCAGAGGGTAACCACAGACTTGGGGAGCTGGATCTTGCATTTCTATCGTCGTATTCGATAGGTATGTATCTTGCAGGGCATGTTGGTGATAGAATGGACTTGAGGTTGTTTCTGGTTTTTGGAATGGTTGGTAGTGGTCTTCTTACCATTGTTTTTGGGCTAGGTTATTGGTTTGGTGTACATTGGTTAGTGTATTTTTTGGGTGTGCAGATATTGTGTGGTGTTTTTCAATCTATAGGTTGGCCTTGTGTGGTGGCAGTGGTTGGAAATTGGTTTGGTAAAGCCAAAAGAGGATTTATTATGGGAGTTTGGAGTTCACATACATCAGTTGGGAATATCATTGGATCTGTTATGGCTTCTGCAGTCTTGGACTTTGGATGGGGCTGGTCATTTCTGGTGCCAGGGTTTTTGGTGATTCTGGTGGGAATTTTGGTGTTTCTATTTCTTGTTGTTAGTCCTGAACATATCGGGTTTGAGCTACCAGGAAAGGAAATTGAGATGGATGTGGAGAACTCCGAAAAAGTCGAATCAGAGGAAGCAGGTCTTCTTGCAACAGACGAAATTGATAATTTGACAGCCATTGGATTTTTGGAAGCTTGGAGATTACCAGGGGTGGCGCCATTTGCTTTCTGCCTCTTCTTTTCTAAGCTAGTAGCTTACACTTTCCTATATTGGCTGCCGTTCTACGTAAGGCACACAGGTATCCTCTTCTATTTGCTTATGTTTCACTAACTAGAGATTTGTTTTATAGCTATGAGCACTTGGTTAGTATTGAAGTTTCTTAAGGTGAAGAAATTATTACTTGATTATTGATGGCATTACCATTTCCTCTTTTGCAAACTGAAAAATCATTGCGGATCTAATTTTTCAGTCAGTAGCTTGTGCTTGTTTTGTTTGAACATGTGCTATTTTCCATGTTATTATCTTGTGCTCTTTTATTTTGGAACAATTATTTTTTTACCTAAAACACTTCTGTACATAATTACTGTGGGGTGTTCATGACAATGTTTTCTGGATTATAGCTGTGGCGGGGGTTCATTTGTCGCATAAAGCTGCTGGAATTCTTTCAACTCTATTTGATATCGGGGGAGTCTTTGGTGGAATTTTGGCAGGCTTCATGTCTGATATGATTGAAGCTCGTGCAGTAACTTCTATTTCCTTCTTGTTACTCTCAATTCCAGCCATCGTCTTGTACCGCATCTATGGAAGCCTATCCATGGTCTCCAACATTACTTTGATGTTTATATCCGGATTGCTGGTGAATGGTCCTTACTCACTGATAACTACAGCTGTTGCTACTGATCTCGGTACCCAGGACTTGATTAAAGGAAATTCTCGTGCCTTAGCTACCGTGAGTGCAATAATAGATGGTACAGGTTCTGTTGGGGCAGCTATAGGTCCACTTTTGGCTGGGTATATCTCTACGAGAGGATGGAACAGTGTGTTCTTTATGCTTATTGTCTCTATTTTGCTGGCAAGCCTGTTCTTGATCCGAGTTGCAAAATCTGAGATTAAGAGGAAACCGAGAGATCGAACTTGTTTTTGAACAGTACTGATGCACGTTGATGGAGTTTTTACTTTTCAGGAGGCATCTCTAATATAATAGTTTTTGTACCTCATAGCAGCAATTGTCCACAGTAAAAGCACATTGATTTAGACTTTTAGTGACTAATTATACACGTACTTGTATACTGTAACACTTTTTTTAGTGATTACTTGTATTCCCATTGAATGTGCATGTTCAAATACATCAAAAGATGAAATCTTTAGATCCTGGTCCATTCTCGAACTTAAGGTAGATAAAAGTTTCTGCTTTTGACCTCAGTTTGCTTTCTTCAAACGGGACATTTTGTGGTGGTGTTGTGCCCCCTTTTTGTGGTGCGAGTATGTTAAAAAAAAACTAGATATTGCCAATTCTGATGGCATAAAAGATGCAACTTCCCCTTTTATCTCTAGTTAATATTTTCACATCTGAAGCCTCTCAAGAAAAAGAAGGTGGTGGTTTTCAACAGCTTCACCTCACTTATGCCTATCCTGCAGTTACGAGTTCTCGTTAAGGACTGCTAAATTGGGCTTGATGTTGCCAGGCGCGGAGCTAACATGAGATCTACCAAGCCAAGATAAGATGTGAGGTGATGGACAATGAAAGAAAGACCGGCTCAAATTGCATCTAATGCTTTAATCATTCAGCTTTTTATCTTCTTTTCTATGTACTTGAAAACTTGATGAGTTTACAACAATACGATTCAAGAAAATCACAGTTCTTCTGTTTCCTGATGAATGTATGTACACAAAATGATGAGAAAGACCCAGAGAGGCTATATATATTATTGAATGGCCGTTTCTATAGCAATCAAGACAGAGTGAAGAACAAACTCAAAATTATTCTTGCAGCAGACATTTCAAGTTCTGAAGTCCTTCAGGAGATATGCAGCGCCTGACTCTATCCCTCTGTACTACAAGTTGTGGAGGGGGCTCCAAGTGAAAGCATACCATAACAACTGTTAAGTTGTCAGTTGCACCTCGGTTTATTGCTTCTTCCCCCATTTGTTTGCAGCACAATTTAACATCATTGTGCTCTTGAAGTCTCCTCCGAACAAAATCTACTGCATTTTGACTTGAGAACACATCCCATATTCCGTCACTGCCGATAATTAAAAACTCATCTTCTTGGGTAAGTGTGATCAGCTTGAGCTCTGGTTCAGCACTCAAAGGGCCACTCTTTCCACCCTTTTCCTTCATTCCTTCCAAGTGCCAATCACCTAGTGCACGAGTAACGCCTAACCGACCATTTAAGTAACCATCAACAACGTATCCACCCAATGACTCTACTCTCAACTTTTCTTTATGGCAGCAAGGCCTATGATCTTTCGACATTTCTATACAGATACCATACCGGGACAGTACTGCCCGACAGTCACCAGCATTTGCCACAAGTAAAGACCTGTTGAAGACAATACTTCTCATTTATATAGTTCGCAACCCATTCTAAGGCAAAATCACACGTTACACCTCAACAAGTTAATAGTTCATGGATCATTTTACAAATATGGACAAACTCAAGCGATGCATTGAAGAGGCTTACCTTCCAAATATCATGGCAGTCAGAGCTGTGGTGCCAGATGGCACAGCATAATCAAGTGAGCATGACTTTGCATAAGCAGCATCAGTCTCAACAAATGACCTAGTGACAACTTTTTCAAGTTCTCTAGGGAAATCAGCATCCTCAAAAATGACTCTTGGTAAATGATCGCGGGCAAAATGTGCTGCACCTTTTCCTTCATGACCATCAAATACCTGTTATTCCAAGAGATTACTATGTTAGATTGTCAAAATTTTATGAATATCCTCACTTTATTGATTGTTTAAGCCGATTAAACTATCTTCTCCATATCTAGTTGAAACACAAATGAACAAGTGTTCTTGGAGGAGGAAAACAGCATAGGTGATATTAGTAGCTAAGCTAGCAAATCAACATGTAGGCTAAACAACTTACACCATAGAAAGAAACTGCTTTTCCACTTAGCAAATTGCAGCCAAACTTCTTGGCCAAATCGTTGATGCAAATGTGTGTGTCCTCCATGTGATCCCGTCTACCAATATCAGACCACTCTCCGGAACGAAGAGAAGGGATGAAATCTGTTACCAGACTCATCCTCCTGTCATTGACTGCTCTGTCCTCACAAATGCTTTCCAGCTGAATGTACCATGAAGATATCAAATGTAAATGACATAAACATAAGGACAAAAAGGAGTTGAAGAAAATCATCTAATCATCAAAAGTTTGACCCATGTCTGACAAGAAAACCCCAGTTAGAAACCCTTCTGTTCATTTTAATGATTTGGCACAAGTTCTGCCACAAGGTTACTGTAAGAGGAGTGTAACTGACAGTTCCTATTCAGAAGCATCCAATTTTTATAAGTTGTAGTAATAAAGAGATAAGAAGGACAAACAACCAATTTGTATCTTAGTTCCTAGGATAAGATCGAAAGCTAGAACTTAAGTTCACAACAAGAACTCTGGAGCACTGAAATACTGTTTTCTCGTTAGGCTGCAGCCAGAGACGAGGATGGATAAAAACTCTTGCTTTCAAGACCTAAGGGTGACCTTAGTTTCACTAACCTACTAACTCCAGGGCTGAAAAAATGGAGAGTTGTCTGTACTCTGTACTCTTATTTTAAGAGCTCCATACTTGCTTTATTCTCAGTATCATTAAAGTGATGAGGAAGGAGAGTTGTATAAGGTCAACAGTCCATTTTCAACTTATCGCTTCCTTTCAGGTTGTTTCTTTTTCTAGGCGAGTAAAGGAATAGGGTAGCTAATTCTAGTTTCTCCTGCATCAAACTCCGTACAACAAAGGCTTGTTTTATTTGCTGATGCCAAAATCTGCAGATTAAAACAAAGAAGATCGAAGAAGGAAACCTCTATCTCTCTCAATCTCAACTAAGAAAATGTTTTCCATCGTCCGGAGCTTAACCGGAAAAACAGGAAAAGGAGACAAAATTGATCCAATCCCAAATAGGAGCAAGACCGACAGGTAAACGACCAGAAGTGTCACACAAGTGGACCAACCAATCAAAGGGCCAAAACATGGCAACAGTTAGAAAGAATATTTCCACACCCAATAGTAGAACATCAAGAAACTGACATCCACAATCCAATCATTGACCGAACTACCTAGAAGGAGAACAATTCACAAAACAACAGAAAGATAACAGGGGCTCAACAACATGGCAAGGACAGGTGATGAAGAAAACAGCTCGATTCTTACAGGAAATGACTTGCCAACACTGGAGCCATCACTAGAACTGATCAAGCAAGCGTCTTTTTCCAAATTCTCCATCTGGGCATGAAAGGACTCGCAATGCAAAGGCCAAGCTTGCTTCTTGCTGCTATTACTATCTTTCTTAGTGTTATCAAGACTCTCCATTTCATTGCTGTCCTGCTCTGCATCTTTAACACACATGGTAACAAAGTATTCGGTGATTGAAAGAAACGTACTTTTTAGTCTCTTTAGCAACTTGGTGATGCTGCGTGAGGGTATCCAAAGTAAAAGAAGCGAAAAATAGAGGAAGAGAAAATCAGAGACAGAATCGAAGAAAAAGATGGCATTGGAGAGAAGATTCTGTGGAATATGTTTAGAGGGTCTACGTTTATAGTAAGCAAAAGCTAGAAGTGATGGAGAGGAAAAGAGAATATTAGGAGGCGTTAAATTCCAGATTTTTCTGTCCAAGCGTGGCTGAAAATCAGTCAGAGCTTGTGTTTCATTTATGTTCGGTTATTTTATTCATGTGATCTCTTTTTCCTTTTTGGTCACTAGTTAGCCACTGATCTTATTCTTACGTTTCATTGTCTTGCCGGTTGATTTACCAAATTATGCCATTTCCATTACTATTTGTGTTTTATTGAAAAAGGGTAAACAAAATTTTAATTACTAAATGGCTAATCCATTCACTTATTTAAATAATTACGTAAAAAAAAGAATTTCGAAAATAATTATTTATCTACAAATTATTTCAATTAAAATTATAACATTTTATTGGATAATATCAAATTTTGGTACGTCATATATGCAATAAAAGTTAAATAACTTCATGAAAAGTTAATAGAAAATATATTCTTAAAATTTTTAATGCCACAAAACAGTTTTAAGTAATGTAAAATAATAATAATATTTTTAAAATTAAGTGAAAACATTATATTTATCTCTAAGCAATTTATTAGATTCATTGATTTAACCATATTAGCAGCCTTTGGAAAGAACCTAGTTGGGGATTTACCACAAAACACCATATTTATGGTGATCTCTAGATAGTGTCCCCTTTAAGTTGCCACATTTTGGGTGAAAGAAAGGGACAAATTTAACGATGAACACATGAAAGTTCGTAATTTGTACTGAAGTTTTAGTGCATTAGCCAGACATTTTTTAATCATTGTTCAGTGTATGAAATTTCAGAAGACCTACTGGTTCCAAAAAGGAGTCAAGTTTGTTAATAATTGCATCCAATACCCAAAAATGTTTGGTCAAAATTTGTCAACTTGCAATAGATCAATAGGGCTGTCTTTGCTAGGAATGTAAGCTGTCTTTTGTTAGTGACATGTTACGTCATTTAGGTGTTGGTTTTCTTTATAGTACAAATAATTGATAACTAATGACCCAACAAGACCTGAAAATGAAGTCCTGGCAACTGATTGGCCAGCGTGAATGAATCAGATAACATTTTGCAAAAATTCGATGATGTAAGAAAATTTTGACTTTTAGATTTTTGTATTACCTTTCCAAAAGGGAAATGGGTCACCAACATATCTTTCTAAAAATATCATCTCCCTCACAATCACAGGCTCCTAGCAATCAACATTAGTGTAAAGCAAGGTTCTTTGCTTTTTCTGAGCTTACTACCTTTTGAATCCTATTAGCTTTTTTTTGTCTCCTAAATCCTTTAGTGCATAGGACTATATATAACAAGAAGATGGCTATTTCCCCATCTATTGAAGACAGAAATAATCCTTATCGTCAACTAAAACTATAAATACGCACTTTTAAGAGCAAGCCAACAGATTAACCGGTTCATTAATGATAGGCCTCTTTTCTTGAGTGGCCCTCGTAAGTGAAAGCTCTCTTTACTCGTCTTGGTGGGATGATGATGGAGTAATGGAACCCATTAAAAACTCTGTGATGTTTGCATCATGACATAAGATTTGACCATAATTATGGCCTATTCTGTGAAAAAGTATAAAGAGTTTCATCGTAATCTAAACCAGTTAAGCAGGATATTCTCCATATACTCACCCAATAAACATTACAATCTTGCTAATTGTGAACAAGGATAACAACCTAAAAACCCAATTTGAGTTGAGAAAAATAAAAAGAATCAAATCCAAACTTCTTTTTTTTATCATTACTAAGTACAGACAAGCAAGATAGAGATGGTCTGTGTAATTAATCTATGTTACCATAACTTTCTCATTTGGAATACAATCCATTTAATATTCAATAAGTTCATGACTTCTTGCACGAGGGTCCCTATATATCTTTTTGTACAATTTTAGTTGTAATACCAAACTCTTGCCTTCGATCACATAAAACTAAGGCGGTAGGAGGAACCAGCGACCGGCTACCGACTCCTATTCATTTCCAACTGCCAGTCCGCACGAGTCTCTTTTCACTTTGCTGATCACTAATGAGATTGCAGGGCTAAATAAAAACACGTGCTTTTCCATAAAGCATACACAAATATCAAGGAAAAAAGACAGCTTACAAAAGGAATCTACTGACTTGGTTAAACACACGATTTTTAAACAAAAGTTCTCATATAAGCTGTGGATGAAACCTTCACTTGCTTAAGCAAGTTCAACCCATATTGCATTAGCAAGAAGTGAAGAACCAAGCAAATTTTAAACTTCCAAAACCCGACAGTGCTTGACAGGGTTAAACCATTTCAACATCTAATTAATAATTTGAGCAAAAAGAAATTTAAGCATTTGAGAAATCCATTTTGTCAAACTAAATGCTGATCAAAATTTCAAGATTTACTCTCTGTAAGCAGGTTTAACTAGTCTCTCATTATGGATTGATTGAAAGCCTAACATAAAACTCAATGTCAAGCCTCACATCCCTGTAAATGCCTTCTTTCCACCACCAGATGATCCCGCAGGGATCACTTTCAGCACATTGAACCGCACTGTCTTAGACAATGGCCTGCGATTGTGACAAGAAATATAATAGAAAAAGGTTCAGAAGCTTAACTCTGTTTAACAGATATGATCCATAAGATTTGAGTTACAATTTAACCTGCATTGCCCGATAATAACATGATCTCCTTCCTTCACACGGAAGCAGGGGGACATGTGTGCAGCAATATTTGAATGCCTTTTCTCATACCTGAATCGTGCAAGACAGTAAACCATTAGGAACTTTTTCAATAGTGACAGGCACTTGGGTGTAACGAAAAACATAGATTAAAACTGAACATAGCATATACCGTTGGTATTTCTTCACATAGTGAAGGTAATTTCTCCGAACAATGATGGTCCTCATCATCTTTGCACTATGGCAAGTTCCGGCTAAGATACGGCCTCTGATAGAAACATTACCCGTGAAGGGGCACTTCTTATCAATGTAAGTTCCTGTACAGAAACATAAGTTCAGCAATTGAATCGTAAAGTAGATATCACCTAACACGTATGCATGTTACAAGTAATTAGCCATCATTTTCGAAGCTTGAAGAAAAAAAGCAAAGGAATCAAAACAAAGTAAACATATTGTACAGCCAATTACTGTCTTCGCAAATATCATGTTCAATACTGTATTGTCATCCCTCCTTATCTCAGGGCAATAACAATGAACTCCCTAATACAGAAAATACAATTAATCTAACAAATGAGCTCTCTTTCGAAGATTCAACTCTCTGACCTAATACAGTATGATCAGTTGTGTTTATTCTCAGTAGTCCTACGCATTTCCTAGAGCCCAACTTCAAAGTAATGTATCAGGGATCTGAAAGTAAACACTGTCACTTCTAAGCTGTACTTCATAACTTATTCCATATCTCATAACCATCCGAAGCATCCTTGGTATAAAAACCATGAACGGGTGGGTTTTCAGGCGTGAAGAGGGGGGCAAAAGAATAACAATATAACCAAACTACTTGTGCGCCATCTAATCATAAGAGGTTAAATAGTGAGAAACAAATCTTAAACCCAAACTCCATTCTGATAAAAAAAAAGCAGATATTCCAACAGACGAAAACATAGATAATTCACAACTTGAGAAAAGATCGATATGAAATACCCTCAATGGCTTCTCTGGGAGTCTTGAAACCCAACCCAATGCTCTTCCAGTATCGATTTCCACCCTTTCCAGGTCTCTTCCCCTTCCCTGACTTCTTCGAGCTGCAAAAGCCATCAAGTAAAACAACCACAATTCAATGCACAAAAATTTCCTCATCAAGTAACACAAAATTAATCAAAACCCAGCAGAAAGACTCGATCTTTCTCTTTATTTTTACCAAAGAAACACTTTTGGCTGCTTCAGAAACGCCTTCTCAGTCTGTACCAAACCAAAAAAAATAAAAGACATAAACTTTTAACTTCCAAAACTGAGATATTCCAACTTTAAAGCAATATAGACGACAACATATGTAAAAACCTGCTCCGCCATGCTGTATCGATAGCGTTCTTTCTCAACAGAGAGCGGTGGGTGGAGATGGAAGACTTGTGCGCTAGTCTTAAACCCTAATTCTTACAACCAAACTTATAGATGGACCAAATGGGCTGTTTTAAGAATAAACAAAAAAGGGCTTTCTTAGAAAAGTCAATGAAATAGGCTTGAACTTGTTGCCCAGATTTTAAGCAATTTGTTCTAAGCCTGCAAGATTGGTTTTTCTTTTAATCCTTACTTTGGTAGTTTACATGTTATGTAAGTTTTACCAACTTTAGTTATTAATTTTGACTGATCTTTTGGAATTGATACATTTTTCTAGTGGATTTTTGGAATTAATATTAACATACAAATTTTGTTAACAATGAAGATGGTAATACATAAATCAAATAATCCTCAATTACATAACATTACTTGTAGTGAGCTCCAATAATAGAAGAAGATGAAGGAGATCTTTCCTTCTAAGATATAACATAAATTTAAATGACAATAATTGGAAGAAGTTGAGTGTGAATAACGAAAAAAGCATAGATTACTTTATTAATTATCACAATGTATTAAGATTTGGTTAAATTTATCTAGAAATAATACAAAACATGAAGACAACCTAGGAACCTTGTCCATTAAAAAATAAAAGCAATTATTCATTATCTTTCTTACAAGGTAAAACCATGCTTATGGCCAATTGGGATTTATGGATAAAACTAAACATTATGATGCATGACATTTCAAAATTAATGTAGAAGATGTTCATATATATGAAGCCATCGTCTTCTTTTTCTTTAAGATTTGTTGAATTATCAGACGATTGTGTTGCTTAGCAACTTTTTGTTAATGCTGGTCCACACATGAAAAGATTTCTCTCTAACTTTTGTTTTCAAATGTTGCAAATTGAGAAATCATATCAAGTGTATCCTTCCTGGTAAGTTATTGCATGCAACACTAAAAGCAACACGAAAATGTAGTTTTGTGAGTTGGGGAGATATGTTCCATATAATTTATTGTATAAAAGATCTAAACTTTAAATTTGCTGAAGATTTAAGAATGCTAATAGTATTGATCCGATCAACTTAATGTAAGATAGATTCAGTGCCTTGATTGTGTCGAAATTTCCAAATTTAAAAGAAATTTCTTCTGCAAAGCATTATTCGATAAATCAAGTCAAGATAAGTACGTAAGAATCTTGTCTACATAAGTATATGATACATTCTTGACTGTAAAATCCCAACAAATAGGATTTGGAACCTTGAAACCTTCAACTCTATCAAGGATGGTGTTGCCAACACTTACTCTTAAACAAGAAAGAATATGAACAAATAGATAACTAGAGGAAAGATCAATGAAGTTTAACTTTTTTAACTTGCACAATTGTTTCGAAATCGAAACCATTTTAGAACGCTACCAATCAAATTATTATGACTAATATTTGTTGAATTTAGGGAGCCCATTTTTATAGGAGATCTACATCATGGGCCTAATAATGAAACATACTTGTGGCCCTTGACACTATACTTTAACCCAAAACCTTAAGGCATTAGGTTTATAGGTCCTTTCTACTTATATGTACTTCACTAGCTCCATCTCTTTCTAATGTGAAATTTCTACTCACACTTCACATCCCAACAATCTCCCCCTCAAGTATGAATTTCCATATTGGGCTTGGATTCTCTTTTGAGCGAAAGCCTATTTTGCATAGCAGCTCAGGTATATGGCGTCATCAAGAGCCCTTCCACTCTACTAGTCTAGGCTCACCAGGATTCTCTTTGCTTTTCTTCATAGGGAGGCAACCATGGGATCTGACTACCATTTCCATACTTATCCCTTGTCGAACTATCGACTCTGATATCACTTGTTGAGAAATAAAAAGTAAAAGAGATTTTAAAGAAAGATGAAGAACACATAATTTAACAAGGTTCAAAAACTATGTTTCCTATGTCCCCGAGAGTGAAGCGACTTTTCGTACTATTCAACTTTCGCAAATAGGGTACATAGGTTTATGTATAAAACCCTAAAAACAACTGTACAATTACAACAGGACACGATTTAAAACCCATATCACCACATTGCCACGACATCCGTACGAATGCCCATACGATGTCGTACGGATGGCTCCTAAAATCGTCAATCTTGTACTGTATCGCAGGGGCCTTGCCTTCAGACCCCCAACCTATCTTGTCGTACCTCGATGATGAACCGAGAAGACACCCCTCTACTCCAACACTTGCCCCCTTACCAGTATATGAGCCACATACACAACAATCTCCACCTTTGGGAATATATGCTTCCCATGAAAATGAATACACCTCTGATTCTTCTCTCACACCATTTAGGTTGGCCACTCCACTCATGCTTAGCATATAGAAACATTGATCAAGTTCAAGCAACGCTTGAACTTATCAACTGTAATTAGTTTCGTCAACATGTCAGCAGCATTCTCTAAAGTATGAACCTTTTGCAGCAATATCTGACTAGATACTATCAACTCCCTGATCTTATGAAACCTTACATCTATATGCTTTGTCCGTGCATGATAAAACCTGGTTCTTGGCTAAATGGATGGCACTCTGACTATCACAATATACATGAACTCCACCTTGTTCAATACCCAGTTCCTTTACCAAACTAGTGACCCATAAGGCTTCTTTAGCTTCCTAAGCTAATGCCATATACTTTGCCTCGGTTGTTGATAAAGCCACGATAGACTATATTGTAGACTTCCAATAGATAGGGCCTCCTGTAAGAGTAAACATATACCTTGTAATAGACCTTCTGTTATCCAAGTCACCTGCATAATCTAAATCTACATATCCCACAATTGACAAATCACCACGCTCACTTCCAAACATAATGTCATAATCAACGGTACCTCTCAAATATGCTTGACCACTTCCCAATGTTATCTGCTAGGCTTCGCCATGAACTTGCTAACTTGACTCACAACTTGTGCCAAATTTGGTCGTGTGCAAACCATCGCATACATCAAGCATCCTACGGGACTTGCATAGGGAACTCTCGACATGTCATCCACCTCGCCATCTGTTTTAGGACACTGCTCTTGAGACAAACTGAAGTGATTCGCCAATGGAGCACTCACAGGCTTGCAACTATTCATCTCGAATCTGTCCAACACCTTCTCAACATAACTACGTTGAGACAACCACAACTTTCTTAAGCCTCTATCCTTGCAAATCTCCATTCCAAGAATCTTCTTAGGTGGACCTAAGTCCTTCATATCAAACTCTTGCCCCAACAAAGCCTTCAAGTCCATCACATCATGAATATCCTTCGTAATAATTAACCTATCATCCACATACAAAAGCAGACAAATAAACGAATTACTATCAAGACTCTTGACGTACACACGACAATCATATTCACATCGCCTGTATCCAAGCTTGATAATGTACGAGTCAAATAGCTATACCATTGTCGTGGAGACTGTTTCAACCAATATAGCGAATTCTTCAATCTACAAACCAAGTGTTCCTATCCAGGTTGACTAAACCCATCTGGTTGTACCATGTAAATTTCTTCCTCCAGATGTTGGACCCCGAACCTTTCTTGAAAGTTAAAACTACTAAATGAGAAATTTTTGGAGATTATTCTTGTGTAAAGAAAAGAAGAATTTATGAAATTGAAAAGAAATGGAAAAGATGGTTTAGTTACAAGATGGATTGTATGAGAAATTTGGGAGTAAAAAGCTGGAAAATGTAAGTTCATTGAGCATGCTTTGGTGTTTCAGCCATAACTTGATCTCTAGTTATCCAAATGAGATGATTTTTGATTTGGGGTAAACTAGAGAGATAAGGCTACAAAT
>JAOTBA010000007.1:26768602-26783205 GCA_025629845.1 Erythroxylum squamatum
AACCTACACAATAAAATCCTCAATTTATTCCAACCAAATTAAAAATTATCAAACTAAAACCTCAAAATAATTTAAACATGCTTATTGATTATGAAAAAGGAATCGGGGTTCAACAGATATCGGGCTCGAAAAAGTTGATTTTGGCAAGGTTATGTGTATAGGGAAAGTTAGGATGGGTTTAAGAACCTTTGAAGGGGGCTTGGAGGGTGAAAAATTGGTGAGACCCGTAGGTTACACGGTCAGCCCGTGTGAATTTACACGGGCCGTGTAAATTTAGGCACAGGGACACTTTTTCTCCCGAATGTCACACGGCCTGACCGTGTGATTTTACACGGTCCGTGTGTTTTGATCCAGAAAATGACAAAATTTGAATTTTTAGTCTTCATGAAAATTGTAGCCCTAGATGTCTACTTTATAACCGTCCAAAAAAGAAGTCGATCCGACATCTATAGTGAAACTTATGGCGTTTGCGCCAAAGTATATTCTATAGGAATCAGGATATGAACATGTCGGATTTGTTTGGCCATAACTCCTTCTTCAGACGTCCGATTGAGGTGATTCTTAAGGCTTTAGATTCCTAACATGTTTTTCTACATCTCCATGAAATTTTATAGCATTTGGAGCTAAAATCAAAAAGTTTGATTTAAGAGAAGTGAGTGGTTGGGTTGGAGATCTTAATCAGGCTATGAACATATTTTGGATTTTTAAGCATATCTTGAGCTATAGAGCTTCAATTAAGGTGGTTCTTGTTTCTAAATGAACTAGAGACTAAGAGCTACATGTTGGAAGAAGTCAATTGAGATTGTTGTGATTCTAAAGACTTGAGATGTTTTGTGAATAATGTGAACCGATGATGGCTAATGAGGGTATTTTGAAGTAACCCTAACAAGGAAACCCGTTTAGGCTTTTTGAGTGTTAAATGAATTCGATTTTGGATCGATTGTTGGGCCCTGTTTAAGGAGCAAGCTCATGCTTTATAAGGGCTAAATAAATTAGCCTTATAGGGTGAGATGTACATGTTTCATGATTTCCGAAGAGTGTTGAAAAAAAAATATACTAAGGAATAATGACGAAGATCACGTTTCATGATTTCGCTAGCGTTGGATTCCGGGCTCAAGCAAGGAACCACGCTCTAGGTTTCATGTTTTCTGAAGAGTTGGTTTCCGGAAATGAGATCCAACAGAGTTGGTATCAGAGCAAGGGTTGGGTTCCGGAAACGGGATCCAACACCAGATTACTGTGAAGAATCGTTGTCATCACATCCATTGGTTTTAAGTGCATATCCCAATCGGCTACTAGTGCCAATACTGCCCTAATAGATTTGTATCTAACCACTGGAGAAAATATCTCGTCATAACCTATCCCTTTCAACTACGAGTACCCCGTTGCTACCAACCGAGCCTTGAATCTCTCCCCCACTTTTTTTGATACTGTGGGCTTCTTCTTGTACACCCACTTACACCCTATAGCTCTCTTCCCTTCAGAAAGCTCCAACCAACTCCAAAGTTTGGTTCTTATGGAGTGACTCCATCTTCTCCGCCATAACACCCATCCAACCACTTTTTTCTTGACTGTTCACAGCCTCCTGAAAAGAAATTGGGTCTCAACTACTAACAGTGAGTCCATATGAAACCAAATCTTCAAAGTCATACCTTACAAGGGGTCTGATGGTGCGTTTGGGTCGACCACTGGCTATAGTCTGCTGCTGTTCTGTAGGTGTACTGGAACCATCAACCCTCATACTAGAACTCTCCACCATATCACCATCTAATATGTTCCATTCTAACTCCACCTTCACTAACCTTGAATTAGTGATGCTTTCTCCTGTTTCTGGACAAACTTCTTCATGAATCTTTTGTACCATGGACTTCTCATCAAACACAGCATCTCTGCTAATCACCACCTTTTTCGCCTTTAGATATCCAAGAACTTTTACCCTTTTATTCCTTTTATATGACCCAAGAAAATACACTTTCTCAACTTTGGGTCAACTTTCAATCTCTCATCACTAGGAACATTCACATATGCAGGACAATTGAAAATTCTCAAACTAGAATAATCAACAACGTTTCCTGTCCATACCTCTTCTGCAGTTTTCCCTTCTAGTGAAACTCATGGTGAAACTCAAACACCTAGCTCTTTCCATGATGGATCTATTCATCCTTTCTGAAACTCCATTTTGTTGTGGTGTCTTTCTCACTGTAAAGTGCCTTTGAATGCCATGTTCCTCACAAAACTTTTGAAACTGTGAATTTGTGTACTTCGTACCATTATCTAACCTTAAGTACTTGATTTTTCTTCCTGTCTGATTTTCTACTTCAACTTTCCACCTTTTAAACTTGGCAAAGACTTCTAGCTTCTGTTTCATGAAATACACCCAGACCTTCCTAAAAAAATTGTCAGTAAACGTGAAAAAATAGCAAGATCCACCCAATGATACTTCTTTAGTAGGTCCCTATACATCATAATGTATATAATCTAATATATCCAGTCTTAAGACTCACTTTAGACTGCTTTCTAAGCATGCAGGACTTGCAGAAGTCTAATTTGCAGTTATTGACTCCTTGCAATAAAGCTTGGTTATGCAATTCTGTCATCCTACGCTCACTGAGATGACATAACCTCATGTGCTATAATGTAGTGTTGTCCTCTGGCTCCACGAAGTTAACTCCACCTACAACTATGTTTCCTATCAGCTTGTAGATGTTTCTAGCTGTCTTCATCCCCTTTATCACAATCAATGCACCCCTAATAACCTTGATGCTTCTGCTAATCCCAGATTTATACTCCAAACCATTTGCATCCAATATCCCTAAGGAAATCAAGTTCTTCTTCAATTCTAGCACATGTCTAACATCACATAACGTCCTCATGACTCCATCATACATCTTGATTTTGATCTGTCTAACTCCGACAACTGCACACGCCTTGTCATCTCCCAAGTGAACAAAACCTAAATTTCCCGACCTATATGATTTAAACCAATCTCTGTTGGGCGTTATGTCATACAAACAATCCTGAATCCAAAATTCATTGATCCGTGAACTAACTTGATGATATTGAGAGCATGTTTCCATCGCTGTATTCTGAGTCATCCCTCTGCACTACGTTAGCAGAATTTTTGGCATCTTTGCCTTTTCCCTTTTTCTAGTCATTTTGTTGCTCCTTGTTTGGACAATCTCTCTTAAAATGGCATATATTCTTGCATGAGTGACACCGCAAGCCTTTCTTTCCTCTGGACTTGACCTTGAATGTCATTTTCCCGAGCCATCTTTGTTCTTCTTCCTCCCGCAATCCTGATTACCCTTCACATACAATCTTTTGCTTTGAGAACTCTTATACCATTGTTGGGATGTCAAACGTAAGTAGGAATCTCACATTGGAAAGAGATGGAACTAGTGAAGGACATATAAGTGAAAATGACCCATCAACCTAATGCCTTAAAATTTTGGGTTGAAGTGTGGTGTCAAAGCCTATAAGTACATTTCATCACTAGGCCCATGATGTAGATCTCCCGTAAAAGTGGGCTCCCCAAATCCAACAAGTGGTATCAGAGCCGATGGTTCGGCAAGGGACAAGTATGGAGAAGGTAGTCAGATTCCATGGTTGCCTCCCCATGAAAAAGAGCAAGGAGACTTCTGATGGGCCCAGACCAGTGGAGTAGAAGGGCTTTTGGTGACTCCATATACTCAAGTTGCTAAGCAGAAAAGGCTTTTATTTAAGGGGGAGTCCAAGCCCAATATGGAAGTTCACACTTGAGGGGGGAGATTATTGGGATGTCAATTGTGAGTAGGAATCCCACATTGGAAAGGATGGAGCTAGTGAAGGGTATATAAGTGGAAAGGACCTATAAACCTAATGCCTTAGGTTTTGGGTTGAAGTGTGGTGTTAAAGCCCATGAGTATGGTTCATCACTAGGCCTATGATGAAGATCTCCCATAAAAGTGGGCTCCTCAGAGCCAACAAGGTGTATCAGAGTCAATGGTTTGGCAAGGGACGAGTATGAAGATGGTAGTCAGATCCCTTGGTTGCTTCCCCATGAAGAAGAGCAAGGAGACTCCTGGTGGGCCCAGACTAGTAGAGTAGAAGGGCTCTTAGTGATGCCATATAATCGAGCTTCTAAGAAAAAAAAAAGCTTTTGCTCAAGGGGGAGTCTAAGCTAAATGTGGAAGTTCACACTTGAGGGAGGAAATTGTTGGGATGTCAAGTGTGAGTAGGAATCCCACATTGGAAATGATGGAGCTAGTGAAGGGCATATAAGTGGAAAGGACCCATAAACCTAATGCCTTAGGTTTTGGGTTGAAGTGTAGTGTTAAAGCCCACGAGTATGCTTCATCACTAGGCCTATAATGAAGATCTCCTATAAAAGTGGGCTCTTCAGATCCAACAAGTGGTATCAGAGTCAATGGTTCAACAAGGAAAGAGTATGAAGATGGTAGTCGGATCCCGTGGTTGTTTCCCCACGAAGAAGAGCAAGGAGACTCCTGGTGGGCCCAAACCAGTAGAGTAGAAGCGCTCTTAGTGATGCCATATACTCGAGCTTCTAAGAATAAAGACTTTCACTCAAGGGAGAGTCCAAGCCCAATGTGGAAATTCACACTGGAGGGAGAGATTGTTGGGATGTCAAGTATGAGAAGGAATCACACATTGGAAAGAGATGAAACTAGTGAAGGATATATAAGTAGAAATGACCCATAAACATAATGCCTTAAGGTTTTGGGTTAAAGTGTGATGGCAAAGCCCACGAGTATGTTTTATCACTAGGCCCATAATGTAGATCTCTCGTGAAAGTGGGCACCCCAAAAGATCAATGACCACCATAAACTTGCAATTAGAGCCATTTAGCAACGATCCTTGTAGTCGGTTATTTGACAAGTAAACTTGCGATATAAATGGAGGAGATAAATTCGGAAGTAGAATTCCATCAAATTTGTTTGTATGAGGTCTAAAACTTCATGATTAGTCATATTTGTGATCCATCGAGATATTCCACTAGACAGACTATTATGGATTACATCTAAAACAACCAAGTCAGAGCTTTTAGGCAAGCTATTTGGGATACCTCTTGTAAATTGGTTGTCGTCTAATTGCAACCACAACAAATATGCTAAAGAAGAATTTCTTGGGAAGATTTGGCCTCATAAGTTGTTTGACAATTCGTTATTGGACAATTCCAAACTATTCGATTAACTCAAGGTATGCTACCATTGAATTTGTTATTAGACATTTTCAAATAGCTTAATCTAGGAAAATATGCTTCAACTTTTTATAGAATTTGACAGCTCAATTTCTTGGAAGAGAGATTTAGATGTCGAAGAGATGTCAAATTTGCCATACACCAAGGCATACTTTCAGTCAGATAATTGTTACTCATGTCTAACTCTTTAAGATGTTTCCATGCACATAAACTTGAAACGTTGTAAAAAGTGCTATGATCATTAGGAAAATTAAAGGGTCCTTTGTCAAAGATGTATTCTCATGAACTTACTCTCGGTTATATAAGCACCTAGTCCATAATCCTGCAAGTTTAAGTATTGAAGTTAAATTTTGGATGCTTTACACAATCTTATCAATAAGGCTATGTTTAATCTTATCATTAAGGCTATGTTTAGTTGGACGTAAGGTTTTTAATATAATATAATGGAATGGAATAGAATGAAATGGTTTATAATGGAATGAAATGTGAATGTATATTATATTAGAAAATTGTTGTTTGGGAGGAATGAAATGATTTATAATTTAATATAGTGAAATGTTGTTTCGAAGAAGGATTTATATTGTAATATAGTAAAAAGTTGTTTATCATTTTACATTCCATCTTAAACCCCCCAAATCGGAAGTTTTTCATTTTTACTGTTTAGGATGAAATATGATATAATATGAAACCCTCCTCTTCCATGTCATTCCATTATAAACCCTCCTGGAATAATATTACATTTCATTCTATTAATAAACCCCCAACCAAACATAGCCTAAGGGTATAGTTGGTTAAGTTCAATTGCTCCAATCTCTTCAGATAAGGGAAACTTATGATGATAAAAGAAGTTAAATTAGATAAATACTTGAAATAAATAGGATTCTTTGGCAATTCAACCTAATCTATTTATTTATTTTACTCTTTAGTATTTGAGTAGTAATTTATTGTAATATTTTATTTTAAAGTATGTTGTTTAAACAAAAATTTTTAAAAAATTGATTATATAAAAATTATAATTTGCCTAAGATGGACGGATTTTACTAACTATTTGATGAATTCACGTAACAACAGGAAAAAAGTAAAAGATAACTATACTGAAAGGCTTATATTTCTTTTATTACATATCATGATAGGTTGAGATTGATTGGATCAATCTTGGCTTGATAAGATACAAACAACAGAAAAAGAAAAGGCAAAAAATTCAACTTGATATCAGACTGTACGCAAAAGGCTGATACAATTTATATTTGGACAACATAGGAATATTGTCCGTTATAAAATAAAAGCACTTGTTCATTATTCTCCCTACAAAGTAAAACCATGCTCTTCGCCAAGACGGATTTATGCATAAAACTGCAAACATTCCCAACAACATCATAATGGATGACACTCCAAAACTTATGTAGAAGGCATTCATATCTATGAAACCATCTTCTTCTTTTTCTTCACAATTGACAGAATTATTAAACGTTAGTATTGCAGCGCAACTTCTTGACAATGGTGGTCCACACAGTAAAGGATTTCCCTCATAGCTACTGTTTTCAAATGTTGCAAATTGTGCAACCATATCAGGTATCCTTCCTGACAAGTTATTAAATGCAACACTAAAAAAAGAAAGGCAATGTAGTTGAGTGAGTTGGGGAGGTATGTTCCCTTCCAATTTATTATTTGAAAGATCCAAACTTTCAACCTTTTGAAGATTTGAGAATGATGGTGGTATTCGTCCGACCAAATTGTTGTGAGACAGATTCAATACTTGGATTGTGTCGAAATTTCCAATTTCAAATGGAATCACTCCTATCAAAGTATTATCTGATAGATCAAGCCCAGAGAAATAGCTAATAATTTTACCTTCGTAAGTATACGATATACTCTTGGTCATGAAATCAAAACGAATAGGCCTTGTAGGTCTTGCACTTTCAACTCTGTCGACAAAGGTATTATGAGCACTTATCCTTAGACAAGAAGGAATACGACCACATAAATGATTAGAAGAAAGATCAACGAGACTTAACATATCTAACTTGCATAATTCTTTTGGAATCTCCCCTTCAAAGTTATTACCCATCAACAAAATATATTGTAAATATGAGCATCTGCCAAGCCATTTTGGAATGCCACCAGTCAAACTATTTTGATTGAGATCAATGACCACCATCTCTGTGCAATCAAATTCATTGAGCAATGATCCTTGTAGCCTATTATTTGCCAAGTAAACTTCTGACATATATGGAGGAAACACGTTTGGTAGTAGAATTCCATCAAGTTTGTTGTGTGAGAGGTCTAAAACATCAAGGTAAGTCATACTTGTGATCCACCGAGGTATTCCACCTGAGAGATTATTGTGGCTCACATCCAATACAACCAACGCAGAACTTTTAGACAAGCTACTAGGTATACTTCCTGTAAATTGGTTGTCGTCTAATTGCAACCATGCCAAATATATTAAGGAGGCATTTCCTGGGAACATTTGACCTTGCAACTTGTTGTTTGACAACTTAAGTATGGTAAATTCCTGACAACCTTTTATCAAGAGATCCGGTAGTTTACCTGACAGTTTGTTGTTGGACAAGTCTAAACTATCCAATATACTCATATTGCCCAACGAGGAAGGTATGCTACCACTGAAATTGTTATTGGACATGTTTAGAAAGACTAATCCAGGAAAGCATGCTCCGATTTTTGATGGAATTTGCCCAGATAATTTATTGCTAGAGATATCTAAACTCAACAAATCCATACGAGATTGAATTGGCAACTCCAAAAATTCCGAAAGAGAAGTATTCTTTAAATTTAAGAACTTCAAATTTGTGTTGTTCTGCAGCAACCAATATGGAAATCTTCCTCTCATTCTGACATGAGAAATATCAATATTATGAAGGCCATGTTGATGGTAAAGGAATTGTGGGAATGATTCACCATTTCCGTAACAAGATAATAAGAGGCTTTGTAATTGAAAGTTTGGAATCAAATTTTGCATCTCTGTTCTACTGTATACTTCATTTTTTGAAGCATCAAAAGACTTGAGTTTTGAATGATTGAAAAACGGGCTAAAAGATATTGGAATTTGGAAATGGTTGTTCAATAGGATTATACTTTCTAGGGATGTCAAACTTTTAAGTGGTGAGAAGAAGATGTCTCCATTTAAATTATTCCTGGAGAGATCTAATTGTTCAAGAGATGTCAAATTTTCCATACAGGGAGCCAAGGTTCCAATCAAATAATTGTCACTCATGTCTAACTTTCGAAGATCTTTCAATGCACATAATCCTGCAACATTGTAAAAAATTTTATAGTTGTTATAAGATTGAAGGATTATTTGTCAAAGATGTATTTTCATGAACTTACTATGGATTACGTAGCCACTTAGTCCACAATCCTTCAAGTTTAAGTATTGAAGTGAAGTTAGATTTCCGATACTTTGCACAATCTTATCATTGAGAGCGTAATTGCTTAAGTCCAATTGCTCCAAATTCTTCAGGTGAGGAAAACCTAAAATGATAAAAGAAATAAAATTAGATAAATAGTTGAGATAAATAGAATATAATTTCATTTTTTATTTATTACTATATTCTTTTATTTTAAAGTGTGTTTTATAAATATAAATTTTAAAAATTTAATTATATAAGAATTCTGTTATTTAAAAAATTCTTTATAATAGATAATATTATTTTCATATATTTTATTCACAGTTAAACTTTTTTAAATCTATTTTGTTAAGGAGAATAGATAAGTTAAATATTTTTATTTTGACGTTACAAAAATATTATGTACGTTATAAAAATATTATGTAATAAAAAGATAATAAAATATAATACATTAATATTATAAAAATACTGACAAAACTATTTATACTAATTAACAGCCTACACTTCTAAATGCTTGTTTGCACTTAAAAAATTAATTATAAAATATGTTACATAAATAATTTCAACATAGTTTATTTGATTGAAAAAAAAATCTACGGACAAAAAAAAATTATAGGGACAACTCTATCAGACAGTATCTTGTGAAACTTATAATGCAATGCTTATAATAGGTACATATATTTTGGACACTGAAGTTTATTATTTTTCACATAATTTACGGACGTACTTTGATGACGAATCATTGCTCCTCTTAATTTGTTACCAGACAGAAAAAGGGCCTTAAGGTTGCGGAATGCTCCCAGTGACTCTAGGAATTCGTCAACCACATTGTTGACGAGACCATTTAGATAAAGAACACTTAAGTTGTTGCCACCTTTTGCATCTGTCCAATAATTTGATATTCAAAAATTAAGAGAAAATAAATATATTATTGAGCATTTAATACATTCTTTCGCTAAATCACTACCTGAAGACTCAAATTTGATAATCTCATTTTCACTTAAATTCAGCTCTTTCAAGTCGCTTAAAGCATTCAATTTTAAGAAATAAAAAAGATGAAATTATCATAAGTTTGCTATGTTACTTAATAGATATAAAACAAGAAATGTCATATTTTTCTGACCTGTCATATTTATTGATCTTTTTATAAGATTTTTACGTAGATCCAATTTTTTGAGAGAAAGCCCACCCAGAGATGATAATATGCTATTGTTGAAATTGTTCACACTTAAATCAAGGGACTCCAAATTTTCAAGCTTTGATAGCGTCTCAAAACCTGCAAGAGAAAGGAGGAGTTGTCAAAGTTGACTAGTGGCTGTGTACGAAAAGTTGTATATAAATAATATTTCATAATCCAATGCCAATGGAATCAGGAATTTGAGGGATATAAACATTAAAAGACAGAGAAAACTTACCTCCATTCTCTACACAACCTGCGATATAATTATATGACAAGTCAAGACTTGCCAATTCATTGAAGGGAAGAAATAGAGAGGCATTTAGATACGACAACCCATAATCGCCCGAGAGTCGGAGCTGGGAAACTCGGCTCGTTATTGGGTTGCATGTAACTCCTTCCCAACTACAACAATCAGCATCTCTCCCCCAAGAACTAAACGCAACTGATGAAGGGAAATGTGATTTGAGTTGTAAAAGGGCACTTCTTTCATGTGAGGAACAACCATAACACAGCAACCCTTGGAATGTAATATTGGCTACTAATACTATTACTACTACGTCCCAATACCAATACTTGTTTGTAACCCACATCTCAATCTCAAGTCTCATCCAACCTATTCTTCTCAATCTCCACCCCTCGGTCTCAGGCACTCACCAACTAATTAGCTTTATCCCGTTATATATATAGAAGTTTCAGTTCCTCCGTTATTTTCGCCGAAGATTTTCTGCATTTTGTCATTAATACAACTACAAGTTAATTATTAATCATGCTCCATAACTAAAGCACGCCATTCTTGTAAAAGGAAACAATTCTCTGAAAAGTTACCGTTATTGTGTTTGTAAAGTCCAAGTAATCTAGACAAATGGCTTTTTTCGAAGGGGAGGAAGACTAGACGCATAGAAAAATATGCGAGACTTGACTTTCCAATAGGGTCTGGACTGGAGTCTGGTCCGTTAATCACGTCAGTTGACATTAAGACCGCTCGAGTTTTAAGAAAAAATATTTCAAATATCTTAAATTTTGTATAGAAAAATCAAATATATCATAATTAGATATTAAAACTTTATAAAATGTATTATATTTAAGACAAAAGTTGGAAAGTAATAAATTGTTATTCTTTTAAAATTTTGATCTAAAATATAAATTAGTTTTAGTGATTTTGTTAAATTTTGAAATGGTCTTGTTGCAAAATTTCTATAGTTTTTGACGCAGGGAACACAAACTTTTTTTGAAAAAAATGATGAGGCATATTATATACAAAAGTATTCCAACATTACAATGAGTTCAATAAAACTCTACCATAAAGTAAAGAAACAAAACTAACTAATATTCGTTACAAAATAAAAACAGTTAAAGCTTCATCTAATCTGCATATCAGGAGAAAGGGTTAGATGAAGATTTTTTGCGAGTAGAGAAAATTTGACCCAATTGATGATCCTGTCAGCTAGTTGATATTTCCCTTCTTCGTGGTTAGTAAATTGACGAAAGTTTCTCTCCGAGAGAGACAATAAATAGTAGAGATAAATGCATCTTTGTAGAGATTTGCATTGGGCGTTCCTTTTTGAGAGTTCCTAATAGGCCAATTAAGAGCACGAAGCTAGGTGTATGGAGTCCCAATCCCAGGAAGTAATTGTAAGATCTGACTCCAGACCGTTGTTGAGTAGGGGCAAAGAAAAAATAGATGATCCTGATCCTCCCTATCCAATTTACATAACAGACAGGTGGGGTCAACATTACCATGCCATTGGTTTTTTGTCCAAAGTCTATTTTTAAACGCCAACCAAGGGATAAAAGAGGCCTTTGGGCAGATTGAATTATGCCATAATAAAGAGAACCAGGTTACCTTAGATAAACCTCAATTCAGGACCTAATGGCAAGATTTATTAATGAAGCGTCCATGCGGATCAGGAGTCCAAATAATGGAGTCCTCCTAGTGTGCATGACCTAGAGGGGGTAAAAGTTGACCAGAGTATCAAAGCCATTACAAATCAAAAAGGAAACCTTGAGATGAAGAGGGAGTATATTTCTCAAGTGGCTGACCTGAGGATTGAGGATAAGAGGGCTCGACTCTAACCAATTGTCAAACAAAGCTAGGTTCTGACACCATTGCCAATATTGTGCTTAATACAAGGGTAAACTAGGGCGCAACTTCAAATTTTGAATCATAATCTAGGAAAACTCCTTTCGACAAGAAACTTGCCAGAAGTTATCATTCTTTAAGTGATACTCATGAATCCACTCAACCCATAACCCATTGTGATCAATGTATAAGCGCCAAAGTCTCTTGCACATAAAGACTTTCTGCACGGTAGAGATTGATTTAATCCCAAGTCCACCGAAACTTTTTGGGATAGTCACCTCACTCCACTTTACCTTGGCATTTGAAGAGTTGTCTGAACTACCAGAATAAATGAAGGCTTTCATAATCCCGTCAATTTCCTTGAGTACTTTCTTCAGCAAAGCTACATGAGTTGCCCAATAAAAGTGTGAGATGCTTAAAACGAAGATAATAAGTGTAAGTCTAGCAGCATATGAAAGAAATCTGTTCTGCCAAGCATTTACCCGAGACTTAATTCTTTCCAAAACAGGAAGACAGTCTTGCAGTTTAGGTTTAGTAGAAGAGATGGGAACACCCAAATAACAGAATGGATCATAATGAATACTCAATATGACTAAATTCTATACAATATCAACATTTCTAACATCCTTTGAGAGATAAAGACAACTCTTAGCAGTATTAAGCTTTAGCCCAGTCCAATTCGCAAAAAAATTTAATGCATGCATCATCATGGAGATGGAGTGAGAATCAATATCACAACGAAGCAGTAGGTCATCAGCATACAAAAGATGGGTAAGTTGAAGGGCTTGACATTTATTATGAAATCGGAATCTCCTATTGCCAGAGATTAACTTACTAAGCAAACTCGAGAATCTTTCCATGACTAATGTGAATAAGTAAGGAGATAGAGGGTTACCCTAATGAATATCTTTGGCAACCTAAATCGGTTTCCTGGGGACTCCATTGATAAGGATACTCAAAGTAGGAGTTTGGATGCAAGCCATGATCCGATGGATAAAGTGAGATGGCAACTGGAGAGCTTAAAGACAAACTCGAATAAATCTCCAACTATCAGTATCAAATGCTTTGAAGAAGTCTACTTTTATAAAACAACTCTTAACTTGTTTTCCCGAGATGTATTCCTTCATCACTTCCCGCAATAGGAGTATGTTATCTCCAATATGCCTATCCAGGATAAAAGCCCCCCGAGCAGAGTTGATAATGCTAGAGATAGTCGATTTAAGTCTCTTCGCTAAGATCTTAGAGATGACTTTATAAACTACGTTGCAACAAGAAATCGGTATGAAGTCACTCATACATTGTGGGCTACAGTTTTTGGGAATCAAGCAAATGTAAGTATGATTTAGTTCCTTTAGCATTTTACCAAGTGAAGAATTCAAGCACAGCTGCAGAGAATAAATCTCCCGTGATGTCCCATATATTTTGAAAGAAAGAATAGTGAAGCCGTCGGTCCGGGAGCTTTGGAAGTTTTCATACTAAATAGACCCTTTTAACATCCGTCTGGGAAATAGGCATCGTAAGAAGATCCATGATACTAGGATCAATTGCACAAGCAAACAATCTCTTGACGTTAGGACTAGGGACCAATGAAGAATCCTCTCCCATCAACTCAAGGAAGTAAGACCGCGCTAGAGCTTGAAGCTGTGTTTGGTCTGAATACGAGCAAGTATGGAAGAATGAAAGAACTTGGAATTTGAGTCTCCATCTTTTAACCAATTAGAACACGCAAACTTAAATATCTCTTTCCTATCATGAAACCATTTTATTTAAAACCTTGAAATGGTTACTCCCTATTGAATGTAGAGTAGACTAGTAGTAGCTCAAGTGACGGAAACTTCATAGATATTCATGTATGCCTTCTCTCATTCACTATCAATAAATCCAACCAATCTCACACATGTTCATGCCCTCTCCGGTCCAATGACTCTTACATTACAAACGTGGGCATCCTCAATCCAATCACTTCTATCTCTACTCTGTTTTCTTTTTTGCAATTTTTTGTTACAATGGTGAAATCTCTCGTAAGATTAGTGCTAAGAAAATGAAAGTTCAACCGTTTTCTATGAATCGAAATTCCTAATGAGGGTGAAAAGAGCCCTTCACTTTGCCTTTAGTAATTCCTGTAATACGTCTCTTTAATGATGACGATGGATTCCAATGAGAGGAAGGATATTAGTGAGTTCTTCACCTCTAAAATTGTCCAAAAATCTGAGTCTAGATTCTGAAGCGATGTAAGCTTTTCCATGGTTTGCAAAACACTATCGTTGAGAGTAGAGGAACTCATGTCCAATGTTGGGAACCTGTTTACTAGTATCATCATGTTTGTCTCTTTTCAGTTCCATCTAAATTACTCTTAAAACAACTCTTGAAGAATAGAATATGATTTCAGGGACCAAAATCTTGAGATCATGTCTCTTAACTTACTTGAGTACAAATTCCAAAGGTAATTGACAGCGTGTATAAATCGTTCTTTCTTCTGCTCTTCGTCCACATCATACTCATCACGATCATCATCTTCACCTTCGTCCAAATCCTCATTGTTATAGAGACTGATTCGTTGGAATGCATCAGGTTCATCGTCCCATAGATCATCACTAAAGGGAATCTAGTACGAACTTTGTGTCTTGGTGTTTAACAAGAAGCCATCGTAGCAATCGGTCCTCCTTGTTCAGATAATGTAGCCCTTTGTTGATGTTGGGATTGGCCATCATTGTCATCTGCATTAATTGGCCCTAGAAACAACAGAGAACGAAGATTGTTTAACCATTAATCAAGCTC
>JAOTBA010000007.1:26812128-26825946 GCA_025629845.1 Erythroxylum squamatum
AAAAACTTTGACAAAGGGGGGGAGGGGGAAGGAGACGTAAGAAGAAGGGAGGGAATTTTAAAAATTTTTTGAAAATTTTGCAAAAATGTCACCAAATTTTTAAAATTTTCGATACCGGCCAGTATTTGACCGGTATTTTCAATACCGGCCGGTACCGACCGATATTTTTCACCGGTACTACCTATATCTTTACCGATACTGATTTTTAGCTGAAATGGTATCGGTCGGTACGGTACGAAATTCCAAACAATATTTAAAACACTTAATTGTCCATGTCATAAATTTACTAATATTTTCATTATAATAATTAAAATTTTACATTTTATAAATATTAAAGTCCTTAATATTAAATATTAAAATTAAACTTGCTGGTGTAAAATTTAAGTCCAAAACTTTAAGTTGTTGGCGCCTTTTACGCCTGTTATAGTGTTATGTTGTAAACGGTAACTGACAGCGTGTATAAGTCATTCATTCTTCTGCTCTTGGTCAAGATCATACTCATCACGATCATCATCATCATCTTCGTCCAAATCGTCATTATTATACTGATTCGTCCAAATCCTCATTATTATAGAGACTGATTCGTTGGAATGCATCAGGTTCATCGTTCCATAGATTTTCACTAAGGGAATCTAGTACGAACGATGTGCCTCGGTGTTTAAAAAGAAGCCACTGTAGCAATCGGTCACTCCTTGTTCAGATAATGTAGCTCTTTGTTGATGTTGGGAGTGACCATCATTGTCATCTGGCCGTACAAACAACAGAGAACGAAGATTGTTTAACCATTAATCAAGCTCAAATCTTCAGTGAAAATGAAACGTGTAGGTGTGCTCAGGGAATCAATAAGGATGAGTTTGCAGCAAATAGATCATGTAGGACATGAATTCTTAGTATGAAATATGACTGGAACTTGCCATTCTTCACAATCCCAAATTAATTACCAATACCTTGAACAGCTTAAACGTTTCATCAGTAACCAGATTTTTTTAGCATAAAAAATGCATGAGATAAGTAAAGGACCTAGAGTCACAATCTCAAAGAACATCCTCATGCCATATAATGATATGAAGTTACAGAATCACACATACTCACTTGATAACATCTTCCATCAAGCTTCTGAATACCATAACCCCGATTAACAGTGCCCAATGATTTTATATCAATGAGAACACCGTTTCTACCGTAAACATGTTTTTCCTACCCGAGCAACCAAGTCTGCCAATGCTTCCTTCTTCACACGAGGCTTCTGCAGAAGCATGCAATCACAAAGAGGCATTCTAACTCTTTCTACTTCTTCAGCTGAACAGGTTACTAAAGTACAGCACAGTAATCCAGTGCATAAGTAACAAATATAAGCCAATTTTTTATTCAAATGATTCTCTCAAACATGAAATGCTATTGAATGCAAAAACAAAACATCTTGACATAAACGGAAAGACTAGCGAGCCAATTTTTATTTTCCCTTTTCTCGGTTCTTCGCTTCTTAAAACATTCAAAGGGCTCAGTTCAGTTACGTATGTATGGCTCCATCCATCTTGCTCTAATTGAACTTCTTCAGTAAAGAGCTGGTTTTATGCCATTGTTAAATGTATGCAGCTGTATTAACTTACTGCCTAGTGATTCTTGAACCAGCCAGCTCGGCCAGCTGCAGTCAAACATATCTTGCAAGACTCTTCAGAGATTTAATGATTTTCAGCCCATATATACCTAACATCAACATTCTAGGTAAGCTCAGATCAGTAAACCAGGCATGTTCACCACTAAATTTGAACACCCATCAGGCTTCTCTTCTTCAAAAACCCTCAAGGGACCACAAAACTTATAAAAGATCACTGTTTATCTCTTCTTCTGAAAAGTCATGTTATGTGTACAATCATCCTACAGACCAAGGAGGCATCAAGTTGTGAATAAGACAGAAATTCAGTGGCAACCATGATGACGAAACTCTCAATGGTCTCACAAATTTGGGCAAATCGACCAGGCAAAGAAAAGGACTTACTTATGGTTGTGTTCTGGGGTTTAGTCCTCAACCTAGAATGACATCTTAAGAAGGTCAAAAACAGAAAGAAACAAAATGGTTGGACCGTGACCAGTTAAAACAGTTCGGTTAGAAATAGCAATGGGTCAGGCCCTATAAGGTCTGAACTCAGGCCCGGCCTGAAGCCCAATCAGGCTATGGACAGTTCATAGATTGCTTCTGTCTATGGTTCTACTTAAAATTAGGAAATTGCTGAGTTATTAATTGTTTCTATGACATTTTCTGTCTTCAATTTGAAGCAGGCTGTAAGGATTCCTAAGGGAGATGAAAACAGTTTTGAGGAGGTAAAAATGCGCCAAAAGTCTAAGAAGCTCCAAAGAACATACTCTGAAGAGCTATTACTATCAGATGCAGAAGAGTACAACTCAACCAAATATTTAAGTAACCGGAATCGATATATGGAAGGTGTTTTAGGCTACTGTAACGAATGTTCTTAGGACTACGGCTCATCCATGAAATTAAACGATCAAATCATGGAGCTTCCTTTGGGGCAGACTGAAAGTTAAATGCTTATCCGTTAGTTTACAAAGTCTAAGACACAGGAATTCTTCCAAAACCAAAAAAAAAGGTCTAAGGCACAGAGATATTGCTTCTTCCGTGAAACCGTACAATTCTGGCATACTTGAGGTTACGCTTTTTGCAACACAGTATAAGATACCAGTAGAGGCAAAAATTTTAACCTTTCCCTTTCCCTATTTCAGCGTTCGTAAAAAGCATTTCATCGAGCACCTACCGTGCTATAAGAAAAACATTTTCCAGTAACTAGCATGAAACAAATAACAAAGGAGTTAATCTCGTTTCATTACATTGTTTATACCTGAAGTTCGAAGTCGTCGGAGTTCAGAGGCACCCGTGACCTGTCGACCTCTGCAGAAAATCGGACGTTAATCTCGTTACATTACAGATGAGAACGGAGATTTCTACTAAATCTCATGACTTGTTTATCATTTTTTCCATACTTTCTCATAAAATTTCTATCACATTCCCATCTTTTCTCGACAAGAAAATGGTCAAAGAACTTATATTCCTACATGGGCTATACCTTTAGTTGTGAGTCGCCTGAGTACAGGCAACCGTCGATCTCTGCAGAAAATCGGCTGCAGGCGTTGGAAGTCGTCGAGCTTTTGGCAATGGCAGCGCGCAAGGCAAGCCGTTGAACTATAGGCGTTCTTCGACCCAAAAAAACATTGCCAACTAGAAGGCGAGTAGGAATTTCGATTCAGTTATTTGTATTCAGTGAAACGACGTCATTTTAATTGGTAATCCACTCTCTAATTTCTTTTTATTCTGATTATAAAATAAAAATTTGCATCCAAATATGAAATAATTATTAAAAATATAACTTTTGATATGAACTAAAAGCAATTATTAAATATTTTAAATCACCTTTTTTAAGATAAAAATTTAATCTATGAAAAATTAAATTTATTATTGTAATAATTTTTATAAAGATGTAAAATAACTCCATATATTCTTCAATAATTTAATAGAAATTAATTAATTTATATATTTTTATTTAATAGTACAGTGTCGATTTATTAAATTTAATATTATTTCATTTTGAATAAGTTTAATATCGATTATAGTTAGATTAGCTTGGACATTTTTTATTGATTTCGTATGGATGAATTGACATGTCATTCCTGTACAACTTAATCTGCTTAACTGTGAATGCAATGCCTATGTAAATTTTACATCACAGCTTAACAAGCAAATTTGTAGTCTTTCTCTATACTTTGTATGGATCAATTGACATGCTTGTCCTTAAGAGTGGACGAGATGGTGGAGTGGAGGGTATGAGATTAAAAAATTTTGTATTCGAATCTCTTTATCTACACTCTCTCGATTGAGCCTCTCGTATAGGTGTGGAGTGCGCATTTAAATAATAACAACGGCGAATTATTCTATTTAAAAAAAAAAAAGTCCATAGGCATGCCATTCCTATACAACTTAATCTGCTTAACTGTGAATGCAATACCCATGTAAATTTTCACATTGCAGCTTAACAAGCAAATTTGTAGTCCTTCTTCTCTATTCTAGCTGACAAGTACATGGTTAATTAAGGAATCAGTTAGTTTGTAAGAATCAAACACTTCATACCAATGGATTTTTACTTTGAATAGGATCCTCATTACATGAAACTATGCAGTAATCTTTGCAACTCTTTGACCCATTTCCAAACTGTCATCAACTTCTTCAGGAATCCCGGGTACAATTCTTTTCCAGAACCAGTGTTTTCTCCAGAGCAATATCATCTCTTCGATAGGAAATCCCTTGGTTTCAGGCAGGAACACGTAAACAAAGATGGTCATGATCGTGATCCAACCAGCAAAGAAGAGGAAGATACCAAACTTGAGTTTGCAAAGGAGGGAAAGAAAGGACTGAGCAATGATGAATGTGAACAAAAGGTTCACAGCTACTGTAATGCTCTGCCCAGCTGAACGAGTTTCCAGTGGAAATATCTCGCTTGGCACTGTCCACCCAAGAGGACCCCAAGACCATCCAAAAGCTAGAACAAAGAGACAGAAGACAGCCACGACCATTGCTGAGAAGCCTTTAGATAGGTGCTCGTTGGTTCCAAACTTCAGCCCCAGGATTACAGCAACTATCACCTGTTTCAGAAAACCAAAAATGAGGTTACTTTGTATTGGAGATAGGACTCAGTATAAGCTAATGTATACGAATGCTTTTACCTGACATATTATCATCTGTATACCACCGCCGATAAGCAAGACTCTCCGGCCTAATTTGTCAACAGTAGCAATAGAAATGAAAGTAGAGAAACAAAGAACTGCTCCAGTTAAAGCTGAAGAGTAGAGAGGAGCATTTCCCTGGAATCCCATGCTTTGGAACAGAATTGGAGCATAGAATAGGATAGAGTTTATGCCTGTGAGTATTTGGAATGTGGGCATGAAGAATGCCATGACTAACTGTGGCCTGTTCCTCTTTTCCAGGATGTTCCTGAAGGGATGCTTTATGGAGTTAGCCAACTCACTTGCATCTACCATGTCCTGAAATTCTGCATCCACATTCTCAGTTCCTCTTATCTGTTCTAGTACTTTTCTACCTTTCTCAGTCAACCCTCTTTCGATTAAACTGTTTGGGGTCTCCGGTAGAAGTAAGCCTCCAACTGTCATTAAAAGAGCTGGAACGGCTGCGAGTCCAAGAGAAAGCCTCCATCCCCATGGTTGAAGCTTATGTGTTCCATAATTGACCATGTTTGCAGTGAAGATCCCAAGAGTTGTTGCTAACTGAAACATCATATTCAACCCTCCTCGAAGATGAGTTGGGGCCATTTCTGATAAGTATACTGGAACAGCCTGACCAACCAAAACACCACAATTTATACATCTTTGTTTGTCCTTGATTAACTGGAGATTAAGTAACTTGAAGCTACCTGATTGCCAAAACCAATGCCTACACCAAGCATTATACGACCTAGTAGGAGCATAGCCAGGTTGACAGCTGAAGCATTCAGGGAGGCTCCAATTAGAAAACTGATGCCTCCACATACAATGCTTGCTCGACGTCCATAGATTCGTGTCACAGGGCCTGCAATGAGAGACGCAACCAAACCAGCAAGGTACAGAGAAGAGGTAAAAGCCGCCAGCCCTTGGCTGTCATACTTGCAGTAGTTGTTTTCATGTGCGTGCCGCTTCTTTTCGTAGACTTTATGGAAGAACTTCTCCAAAAATCCATCCATTGAGGTGACACCTCCTGTTCATTATTGATACGGATACTCATATTTCGGGTTTTGAAATAGAATTCATAAGCATTAGTCAGTAGAAATTCCAGAAGATGTTCTTAGTATATGTCTTTGGCATCTGAATTTTTTTTCTTCTAGGCAGAGAACAGATTCTTGAAGAAGTGAGGTATTAGCATTAATCTCCATCTCTTTCTGACAAGTTTCATGGACTGGAATTGGAATAAACGAAGAGCAGAAACCGATCATTCTGATTCTGATCCTATTATCAAAACCTTTTGATCTTTCACTTTCTGTATGACACCTGAGTTTCACCTCAGTTTCATGCTTTATAGAACTAGGAAATGAATACTCTGTACATTCTTCAAACATGGATATTGTCGAACTATCAATCTAGGATTGGTGCAAGAACTTTTTGATCAAGAAAACACACCTGAAATTCCAATGTCATATCCGAAGATTGATCCACCAACTGCAGCAACAATACATGTAATGATCACAGACAACGTGAGTCTGCCTTGATACTGCCCCGCTCTCTCCTTGGCCACACCGGCCGGCGCAAAAGATCCTCCGGCCATCTTCCAGTCGTGTGCTGTCTTCTCTAACAAAAGCTCAAGAAAAGAACCAAAGCTAAGAAAGTGACGAGTTTTCAATACTCTGGGCAGGTAATAGATTATTATAGATTTATATACTTGAATTGAATGAAGAAAGAACGGCTTTCAATTTCTACAGTCAGGGAATTGAATATAGTTTTCAGGGTCTTTTCTGCCTTGTTTCAAGTTCCAGCCTATTGCAAGAACGTTCTTTTAACATGAGCCACAATGTAAGAGAATTTCATTGCATTTCATTGTTCTTAATGAACTGTATCATCAGAAGAATCCACTAATGACAAAATGGCTAATTCCAAGGCAAACACTTAACTTCAAAGTGGGTTTAACCTGACAAGGAGGAATGCTTTTAATTCTTAAATTGGAGTAGCATGCGAATTGTTTTGTCTCTATTTGCTTTTCTTTTTTATGGAGAAACTCATGGGATTGGAAGATGATGGCTACTTAACTTTAGGACATCTACTGGTAAGATTTGCTACGAAAATGATAATTTGACTTTTTCATCAGAAAATGTTAATATGAAAAATGGTAAAATATTAGTTATTAGTAATTTATTAAATTAAAGGTAATAGAACTAAAAGAAAACAAGATAATTATGGCAAGCACTTGCTTCCCTATAAGTTTACCGTTAACATTCATTGCTGTACCAATTGGGAAAGTTCAGAACCGCTACAAGATCTCCATGTTCGATTGTTTTCAATATTTAAAGTCTAGATAATAAAAGGTGATAGGAAGGTTCATGACTTTCTGTGCTGATAGAATTATTTGGTCTTGTCTTTCCACTTGGAGTGCAGCTTTTGTTTGTGTGCCTTTCTTTGATGCAAAACTTGCCAGTCCCTATTTTTCAAATTTAAAATAATAACTATCTTTGCTTTTAATTAATCAATCACAGGTTTATCTTGCAAGTCATCTTTCTTCTGACATAAAGTGGATGACATTGGCAATCGCATTAAGGCAACTTGTGTGTCATGTCTATGAGAATTATGAAAGAGAGTTTTTTAATAGAGAGAAGAAGATGTTTTCTCAGTATCTTTTCATAATCTTCATTAAGCTCAATATGAGCTTAAATATAGTTCATTCGGACTTTACAAAGAAAAGTTAGTTACCGAGCTAACAAACAAACTACTCCTCTACAGTAACTACAGAAAACTCAACAAAAAACAAATATTAAACAAACACTAATCACTAATTACTAATTATAAGCTTTACATCCCCCTTCAAGTTGGACTTTGATAAAAATCACTCAAAGCCAACTTGGATAGCAAACGGTGAAACACTGGCGAAGAAAGAGGCTTAGTGAAGATGTCCGCAACTTGCAAAGAAGAAGCCACATGAACTGGAGAAATGAAACCCTGTTTGTACTGATTTCTAACAACATGACAATCAATGTCAATGTGTTTAGTACGTTCATGAAATACTGGATTACAAGTGATGTGGATGGTAGACTTGTTGTCACAATGAAAAGGAATCGAAAGGGGAATTGGAACCCGCAAATCAGCAAGCAAGTAGCTGATCCACTGCAACTCACACACAGCAGAAGTCATAGCTCTGTACTCTGCCTCGGCGGAGCTGTGAGAGACTGTAGTTTGGCGTTTTGTCTTCCAAAAAACCGGACTACTCCCCAAGAAAATGCAAAAACCATTTAAAGACTTTTTGGTTGTAATGCTTGTAGCCCAATCAGTGTCCGAATAAGCTCGTAAAGACAAATCAGAAGTCGCAGGAAAGTGAAGACCCAAAGAAGGATTATTTTTTAGATACTTCAGAACATAAAATGAGTGTTGAAGATGTACCTCCCTGGGATTCTGTAAGAACTGACTGAGTTGCTGCACACAATAAGTGATATCCGATCTTGAGAATCCCAAATATAACAACCGTCCAACTATGCTTCGATACTTCTGAGGATTCTGCAATAGAGGACTGCTGTCACTTTGCAAATTACCACCCTTTGGAAAGGGCACTTTCTTAGGCTTAGAACCACTGAGACCTGTATCTGTCAATAAATCCAACACATATTTCCTCCGATTGAGAAAAATGCCAGTCTCATCACGAATGATTTCTAAACCTAGAAAATACTTAGCCACTCCTAAGTCTTTAATGGTGAATTTCTCATAAAGTGCGGTTTTGAGCCGAGCAATAGTGTGGTCGAAATTTCCACGGATAAGTAGGTCAGCCACGTACACCAAAAGCATCAAGAAACAATCATCTTTGCAAAACACAAATAAGCAATTGTCATGCACACTTTGCTGAAAACCAAAATTCAGAAGAAAACCTATAAGCTCAATGTTCCACTGTCGTGAGGCTTGTTTAAGCCCATATAAAGACCTCACAAGCTTACATACTTGTCCTCTGCGTGCCTTAGTGTAGCCCTCTGGTGGTGCCATGTAAACATCCTCATCGAGATATCCATGTAAGAATGCATTATTGATATCTAATTAATTTAAAACTCCAACCTCTAGCTGCTGCAATAGCCAGAAAAATTTGTACTATCACAACCTTTGCTACTGGAGAAAAACTATCATTGTAATCTTCTCCATAAACTTGAGTATACCCCTTGGCAACTAGACAAGCTTTATGCCTATCAATTGTCCCATCCGGCTTATATTTCAACTTGAAAACCCATTTGTTGCCTGCAATTCTGATTCCATAGCCTGAACCCACTTCTCATCTTTACATGCCTCTTGAAAACTTCTAGGCTCCTTTGTTTCGGTCACATGGCATAGAAATTCTGCTACATCGTCAGATAGCTTAGTATTATTGTAGAAAGGAAAAGTGTTGAGCAGATGAGGTGAACTACAAGTCTCCGCGCCTTTGTCCTTTAACAGTTGTGTATAATTCACTACATAGTCAGACATCCACGATGGCAACCTCTTTGCTCTGCTGCTCCTCCTTTCTTCATAAACCGGATTCAATTGGTGCGTCTCATCTGTATGCGCATCTGCCACTGTACGATGCTCCTCAAGATCAGAGTCCACCTGATTGTCACCAACTGTAGGAGCAATTTGCTAATCTGTAACGTCTTCATTTAACAATTGCAGTGATGGTATTGGTGTGTCAGTAGCATCCACAAACTGTTGACCTGCACAAGGAAACAAATTTTCATGAAAAATAACATCTCTAGAGATGTATACTTTTCCTGAGTCAACATCGTAAACTTTGTAACCCTTTCTGCCTGCGACATAGCCCAGAAAAATGCACTTGTAGGCTCTAGCAGTAAATTTATCCTTCTATGGGCTTGTATCTGTGGAATAACACAAGCATCCAAAAATCTTCAAGTTGCCAAGATCAGGTGGTCTCCCCAACAAAACTTCATAAGGAGCTTTCCACTTCAAATTTGCAGTGGGCAAATTACTGATTAAGTAAGTAGCATGTAGAATAGCTTCTCCCCAAAACTTGTTTGACATGTGAGCTTAGTGCAACAAGACTCTTGCTACTTCAAGAATGTGTCTATGCTTCCTTTCTACTCTTCCATTTTGTTGTGGGGTATAGACACAAGATCATTGATGATTAATTCCATGATCAATAAAAACTTGTTGGCAACTGTATCCCACAAATACGCCTCCATTATCTGTTCTAACTATCTTAACAATGCAATTATACTGTGTTTGCACCATTGGAAAAACTTGCTTAAAATGGAGCTAGCTTGGTCCTTAGTTTGCATAAGAAAAGTCCAAGTAACTCTGCTGCAATCTTCCACTATGGTTAGGAAATAAAAAGCTCTTGTTAAAGATGGCCTTCTATATGGACCCCAAACATCAACATGAATCAATTCAAAAAGTTTATCACTATGACTTTCACTAATGGGAAATGGCATTCGAGACTGTTTAGCCTTTGCATATACATCACAAGCAGTATCAGAATTATTCAAGCTTTTATTAACAAAAAGGAAACTTTTTTACAAGGTCAAAAGAAGGTTGTCCTAACCGTTTATGCCACAATGCAATAGAGTCAACACCATTAACACTCTCTATGCATTCAGCATCCTTATTCAAACAACAAACATCAATTCTATCTCTATCTCAACTTAGAGAATCAAAATCAGTCAACACATCAGTATGGAAAGATTATGCAGTAAGATAGTACAGATGACCAACAGCTCTGCCAACTGCCAGCAAACTCTTAGATTTCTAGTCCTGTAAAACACAAAAGGATGGGTAGAAAGTGAAAACGCCATCTTCATGTCTCAAGATTCCGTTCAACGATAACAGGTTATACTTGAAGCTTGGTACATAGAAAACATGCTTCAATACAACACCCTTGCTAAGTCTTATTTCTCCCATCATGCTAACCTTCTTTACCGATCTGTCTGGCAAACTAATTGTAGATGCCCCTTTCACTGGAACTAACTTATTAAACAGGCAAGCATTTCCTGAAATATGTACGCTAGCCCCAGTCTCCATTATCCAACAAGAATTCTTTATGCCTTTATTGCCTATTGTCTTTCAAGAGCAAAAATATTACCTGCAAATTCAACACCGAAGTTCGCCTTCTCTATGGTTTGCATCTGCGTGTTTTCTTTCATCAATTTTGATAGCTCCTATTGAATGATTACCCTCATAGTTAATCCTCCAATATCCTCCTCATTGTCATCCAAAGGTGTTTCTGCCAAGTTTAACTGTCCTGTTTTACCTCCAGTTTTCTTCTATTGTTTTTTTAAGATCAATATACCACTCTGGATAACCGTGTGACTTAAAACATGTATCCTTAGTGTGTCCATCCATTTTGCAAAACGAACACTTCTTATCCTCTTTATTGGTTTTCTATTCTTTTTTCTTGCCATTCATTTTCCCTGAATTAGCAGTGTTTGCTGGTCCTGATCCAACCATAAGTGCACTCCCTTCTGTTGTCTCACCAAAAGAATCCGAAACCTGCTTTTGCCTCTCAACATTTATCAGCATTGAATATACTTTGTCTATGTTAGGATAAGGATCCATCATGAGAATCTGGTTCTTAACATGACTGTAAGATTCATTCAGTCCCATTAAGAACTGGATGATTTTCGCATTGTCATTAAGTTTCATAATCTTGCTAGAAACATCACAGGTACAACAACCACATATACACTGAGGAACAGGTATGATACACTGTAGTTCATCCCACATTTTGCACAATTTCGTGAAGTACATTGAAAGGCTGGAGTTACCTTGTGAAATGCTTCCAATCTCCCTCCTGATTTGATATTCTTGAGGTCCTGTAGAATCACCTAAGCGATTTGCGAGTTTATCCCATAGGTCCTTGGCAGAGGACACAAACAAAAACGCATCATGCAGATCCTTTGTCAACAAGTTCAAAATCCAAGATTCCACCATGGCATTGGCACTCATAATCTCCTCGTAATCTGCCGCATCCTCAGCTGGAATCTGAATCTTACCAATAATGTAGCCAAGTTTGTACTTAGCTGCAAGAGCTTTCTTCATAGAAGTGTTGCACGTCCTGTAGTTGAATCCATTCAGAGGTGAAGTTACAAGACTAGCACCTGGATTTTCAGAATCTTTCTTCGGATTTATTGTCATCTTGAAGCTGCAGTTCTTGAAAACTACTCTCCAATAAGGTCTCGAAGTCTCAAATCTAAGTCTCGAAACGGTTACTAGGCTCTGATACCATATGAGAAATATGAAAGAGAGTTTTTAATAGAGAGAAAGATGTTTTCTCACTATCTTTTCATAATCTTCATTAAGCTCAATATGAGCTTAAATATAGTTCATTCAAACTTTACAAAGAAAAGTTAGTTACCGAGCTAACAAACTAACTACTCCTCTACAGCAACTACAGAAAACTCAACAAAAAACAAATATTAAACAAACACTAATCACTAATCACTAATTATAAGCTTTACAATGTCGTAGTCCCCGATGTTTAATAATGAAATTGGATTCGTTGAAGGTGATCATTATTCTCTCTTCTTCTATTACACAATTGATTGAGTTTTTTTTGTGACAAGTACCTGCGACCTACTCTATCGAGTGTGGGAAGTGAAGGTTTAGTATACGTGTATCGAGAAGGGAATCAGTGTGTAGATAGTTTGGCCTCTCTCGCCGCGCTATCAAGCTCAGGACTCCACATTCTTCAGAAGCCTCTGACTATAGTCATGGCTCATCTACAATGTGATCAGCACAGAGTTTTGTACCACAGATCTCTATGTTAATTAGGGTGTGTTTTGGGTTTTCTTTCCTGTGTAACCAAAAAAAATAATAATGAAACTGGTTGGTAAGAGAGAAAGGGAAATTTTAGATTTAGAAGCAAACTGTATCGTTTTCAATTTTTAAGCTACCACTAAACAGCTGTCAGGTCATGCAAGATGGCTATATGAATAAGCAAACATATAACAGAAACAAGCTTACAGAAGTCTTTGCCTTTTCTTTTTGCATGTTCCGGTTTTTTTTTTTGGTGAGAAAAAAGTGAGCACAGCTCACAAAGACAAAAACCTCCCCTGAGTTTAAAGTTGGAATTCTTCCTTTTAAATGGCGTGAGAGAGTTGGAAACTTACTGCCTACAGTTTCAGGAGCCTGAGACCAATCTGATGGGCACACAGAGCAAGGTTGGGAAGTGAAAGATTCCCATGTTTGTACCTAATAGTGCTGTTATGTTCAACCATGGCAGAAGAGGAAATTTAACCATTGATCAAATCAGATTGCATGTATTTTTCAATTCATAAATCCAAGGGTAGGGTCTGAGTTCCCAATTTTGTTAGGATGGAATTGATATTTAAACATTATTGACTATTCAGCTGAGGACCATGTTTGGCCACGAAAATGAGATGATGTGTAGTCACGATACAAAAACGGGGGAGCGATTTAGACATGACTGTAGTTTTAGGCAGCTTCTGTGTGGAATTTATGGTAACTTTTCCACGAAAAGCACAAAACGCCAAACAGAGACTAAATGCTATTCCTACAAAGCAAGTCAGCTACGTTTAGGTAGTGCTTTAATGTGGTTTCGTCAAAAGATGACAGTGAGTGATTTAGATTTGCAATATTAGAATGTCATCATCGGTATCTATTGTGCAAGATCGTCACCACAGGTGCTTTATTCAGAAAAACTATATATTAGAGACGTTTATTTTTTTTAATTTAATTTAAAATAATTAATTTAATTTAATTTAACTAAATTCAAACTTAAATTTGAGTTCAAATATTCAAATTTAATCAAAATTAAATTTAATAAAAAAATTAAATTTATTGGACCATATTGTCAATTTTATGTATTTAAATAAGGGTTAATTACTAAAAAATTCAAAAAAAAAAATCTTTTGGGTAAATCAGAAGATGAATAAATGAGCTAAAGAATATATACAAAAAGTTCACAGTTTAAACCACTTAAAGCTCAACCAGCTAAAGAAAAACCCTGACTATGGGAAAACCAAGACAAGAAAAACTCCAAGCCAAGAAAAAGCGACCAAAGGCCAAACAACAGTATAAAGAACAATTAAGACAACCTAAAGTCTAACAAAACATGACCCAAGGAAAACCAAT
>JAOTBA010000007.1:26826046-26847389 GCA_025629845.1 Erythroxylum squamatum
ACAACCTAAAGTCTAACAAAACATGACCCAAGGAAAACCAATCCATACAAAGAAAGGCCAACCCGAAGTCTGCCAACCGTGGAAAACCTGAGGCAACCAAATACAAAAAATTCAAAATTTTGTCATTTTTTTAATTATAGCATGAATTTTAAAAAGTAGCAATAAAATGTTCAAACTTTCAAAATTTTTCAATTCTAACCCAAATTTCAAAAAGTAACAATTAAATACTCAAATTTTCAGTTTTTGTTAATTCTAACATGACGTTAATGTTTTTGTTAAATATACTAATGTGGCTTGCCACGTATTTTAAAAACCTTAACTATTAATATACGTTAGTCAAAATTAAAATAACAAATGAAGATTAATGAAACGACATCGTTTAATCATATAATTAAAATGACGTCGTTGTTTAAAAATAATCTAAATCATATTACACAGTTCTGACGACCTTACGCTTTGACTTCAGTTTTTTTCCTTAGTTTTCAGTTTGTTCTCTTGATGTCTTCACCCTTCGATTTTCAAATTATGCAGCCTTGACGCACTCACATTAAGAACATAAGGAGAACGAACTAAAAACAGAGAGCTTAATGCTACAAGACGCTGTAATGCAAGAATAATTTGAGGAGTCAGAAGAACAAATAGAAAACAAATGATTGAAAGCAGGGAGAACAACAGATACCGTTGAGCTATAATTAAAAAAATTAAAAGTTTGAACATTTTATTATCATTTTTTAAAGGTTGAGCTAGAATTTAAAAAAATTAAGAGTTTGATCATTTTATTGCTATTTTTTAAAGTTCGAGTTATATTTGAAAAATTGACGAAAGTTTTAATTTTTTTTAGTAATTAACCCAATAAATAATTTTTAGCTTACTTATCTTCTCTAACTATTAAAAAGAGATTTTTCGTAATTAAATTAGGGGATTGAAGAAAGCTATTACAAAAGAGTATTTTATTTGTTACTCTTCAGCAATTGATGTCACGAGGAAATGAAAACAAATATTACTTGCAAGGAAATAAATACGGATTAATGTCTTGAATGGATTCCTAGTTCCAAGGAAACATAAAGATCTTGAATGGATTCCTAGTTCCAAGGAAACATAAAGAAATAGATATAACAAATAGAACAGAACTCTTCTGAGTTCATTCCAATGTCCTTGGAAGTCAAAACATCATTACAAACACGTTTTTCTTGTCAATCCCATCTCTTCGAACACCCTGTTCTTAACACTCAACCTTCCAACCAAGAAAAAACAAACGAAAAAAAAATTGTATATTTCTTTACATTGAAAATCTCAGGCTATGTACTATACAGAAAAAAAAATAATTCTAAACGCTGTTTCTCCTAAGATGTCGTGTAACACAACCAAGCTGTAGTTTAGGCTGTGACGAAAGCGCCCCACAGATTCCTGAAACTAAACCAAAAGGGACATTTTAGATTCTTATTTTTGGTTGTGTTCATGGAGAGATGATCCAAAGGATCATGCTTTTCCCATATGCTAAGGTTGCCAGAATGCAATGAAATCTGAAATAATCATTTAGTAAAAATATTTTCTCAAGAAAATTTGTTTTGTCGCATTGTTTTAGATTCTGGTAATGAACATTGAATGGTGATGATTGAGACTTACCACCCTCCTTCCAGCTCAGAAAACACCACCCAAGAAGCCCCTAAAATTGGGAAACCCAAAGAAAAAAGAAAACGAACAGATGAATCAATAACCAATGTCTAAAAAGAGATGGTTGATTATGAAATCTGGGGATGTCACTGACCAAAATCCCGACCCTTTCTTCGATTGATCTCTGGAGGTGAAAATAACCATATATAATCAGTTATATCATCTCTGAAGAAGGAAAATGAGAGATTTTGGAAACTTCAGAACAGCTGGCATGCAATTAGAGAATACCTTGTTCTCCCCAGGAAGGCATCATTTATATCATCAGAAGTCGGCTTCTCCTCAAATGTTGAAAGTATTTGGTACTCTTCAACCCCTAATGATTTGTCCACTCTTTTATACAATTCATAATTGGAAGGATAAGACATCCTGAAACAATCAAATGGTGATTGCTATCATGAGTTCTGTAAATTTACTTACGTTAAAAGACTATAGAATGGCAAAGACACCAATTTCTCCGTTAGTTTTTTTAATTCAATCCTAGCTTTACTCCATTGTAACTCTGAAATGGACTACAAGTAACTTAATCCAGTTTTAGTATCGACTCTCTACAGTTGAATATGCAAAAAATTGCGACAGAAGCAATCTATAAATGTTAAATCACTGTTCGGAAGGACCAAGATCACATTTTATCAGGACCTGTAAGCTCAATCAGTAATGGAAGTTGTACCTTAAAGCTCCCATTATAGGATACTGAGTTCCAGCATAATAGAGAAGTCGTAAGAAATAGCAATTTTCAAATGAAGCAGCAAACTCCAGTCTCTTTTCTCTGCCCATTGTCTAAAGAGCACAGATTAGTGAACAAGCAATGTATTACTACTAATTACCGAGCTTTCTCCTAGTGTACTCACTTGCATGATACCACTTGAACTGGGTAAATCCTGAATCAAGAGAGATTAAGAAAAGCTGAATCAGGCCTTTTGGTAAGTGCACAGTTCTGATTCCAACAGTTTACACGTAAATGCAACTGGATACAAAAGATCCTATGAATATTCTGAGGACGTTAGTAAAAACAAACATTTCAGAAATTTTCATTTGCATGGAAATTGGAAGTATGCTTTCTCAGGAAAGAATCTTGTATTCAGGTGTTAAAGTTCTCACCATTACAAATACTGGCATATCAGGACTGCAAGTTTATAATTTTAATATAGCAATCATCTTATAGTGAAAATTCAGCTAATCACGTGATTAGGATCCAAACCTTGAGCCTTGGGTTGATAAGAATAACTGGCCGGCTTCCAGCTGCATCGGTCATAGCTTTTAGATCCTGTAGATTTAGATCTTAAGGTCAAAACATGAATATAAGGGTGCTACATCTCTTGAAATTTTATCAACAAAAAGCATTAGAAAAGATTTATTCTCCATTTTCTTACATCCATGATACAATTCCCCACAGCATTTTGAGGAGCCACTAAGATGTACATGTCATCTTCTTCTTCAACCTCTTGTGCACCTGAATTTAGTTCCAAAAAAGAAAAGAGCCTTGAGAAAAACTAAGGTCAAATGACTCCATAAAAGCCTAGTGAAACATAAGGAGTAAGCTGTTAATAATTCGGTCTTCTGTGTATTAACTTTCACAGAGAAACTACGTTAAGATAAATGGAAGTGTATTGATAATAATGATCATTTTAAATTCAATTTCTTACCTACAGAACCAATTTTAACAAAGGTTCCCAAAGCACCATAATCACCCCAATCCATGAACTCCAAGATCTTTCGACTACCAGCAAGCTGTAGTGGCATTCCAGCTAGTGCACCAACACCCATAGAGCCTTGAACGCAAACCTGAAAGACAACAGCTTAACAACCTCCAAAAGACAACTAAGATTACAGTATCATGACGTTACCTTCACACGCTTCCCATCATCAGCAAATGAAAGAGCAACTTCTCGAACGAGTTCCATCAAGGTACCTATTCGATAAACATCCTGTGGATCATAAGACATGGTCAATACCAAACAAATTAACAGGATGCGTAAGAGATATTTTGTTTACCATTTCTGGATTCAGCTCTGGAATGTTGATCTCGACCTGTCAAATTTGGTAATGATTCAGATAATGATATCTCTGTAGCCAAAAACTGACACACACACACACACACTTCATACATACCCTCATTCAGTATCATAAATAAAAATTTCATGGTGTCTGAACCATGAAACATAGAAGTTAGTATGTCTTCCAATCACATATCTCTGAGTTACTAACAGGAATAGGAAAAGCAATATGAAGTTGTAACGCCGCATAGTGAATGACTCCACAGTAGTACCAAACAATTGGAGAAAGAAAGAAAAGTGGCTTCTAGGACTAAGAACACATATCACTACTTGGTTAATGACACTCTTTTATCGAAGCTTAGTAACCACCAATTTTACCTTCAATCTTGTTCTACCATCATTAACAGCATTTATTGTGGCTTGCAACACGTCATTGTAGAAATAATTCCTGATTTCTCTGGAATGAGGAATATTATTCAACCTAGTAGGAATTCCTCTCCATTTGTTCTGAAAAGAACTAAACAGATGTAAGAAAGACGGAAACATATTTCTTTTCTTGCAGTTTTTTATCAGAGAGACAGAAATTTGAGTAAGCAGAAGGCAAAAGTCCAATTGCAGTGCACAGGTTTCTTGTGTACCCGATTGACTGATGTCTGACTAGAATGATTTCCATCTTGTAATGCTAATTTTTCTGCAACAGACAATGCAATAGAAAAAGGTTTGTCATGGAACTTGAAGCTTACTCATCGTGACTACATGAGTTTATGGCTGATTCCCATTTTCACATAACAATCATCAAATTGTTAAAGTGTGTGCAGAAGGACACTAAGTCTGAAACAAGTAGTCTCGACAGAACTTTTTTGCTCAGTCTTAATAACATGTGAAAGGCAATAGAACCTATAGAAGCTTACCATGCTTGATTGGTTTTACTTTATGCTTCAGCACTTGAGACAGCAATGAATCAATTTCATCGAAAACTACTTCTTTCTGGCGGTTACCATCAATCTGCACTTCGATAAGTAAACCAGAAATATTACCAACTTAGAGAAAATTCACGCCATAGATGAATTGAAAGAACAAGAAGGAAATTTCTTTTACCTTCTTCATCATATTTGAGTAAGTAGATAAGATTGCTTCAGCATTTTGTTTATATATTTCAAGACGTGACTTCACCTGCCCTCCAATCAGAGTAACTATATTTTAGTAGCTGAAAACTCAAACCATTTATCAAATAATGCCAGGAATCATAAATTTTGTCTTCAAGTAATACTTCCACCTAATGGCCTCAATAGAAGCTAAGAGCAGGAACAGAAAAATTGAGCCAGTTATGCTAAGTCTAGTGTGCTGCAGTTTTTATTCATAAAATGGTACACAGACTGCCATCATACTTTTTCCTCAGTATCGTCAGGACGAGTGATAAGCCTTGCTTTGATTTCTTCAGTCTCTGGAGGGAAATTTTTTATGTGGTAAATTTTCCCTGTCACGGGATCTAGCCTTCTGCCAATGCATCTGTCAATCAGGATTTCATCAGGAACCTGAGCATTAAAGATTTATCTGATGAATAACTTCATATGGACTGAAGCTACATCAACATAGACAGTGTAAATGCTGCAACTGCTTCAGTTGAACTTGTAGATGCATGTGGCAAATGGAACCAACTCTTCAAGACATGACAAGAAAGGATATAGAACCATGATCAGTCAAAATCCAACACAAGAAACATCATGCGTTTACCCCCTTACTTTACATATAGAAACTAGAATACATTTGTAATCACATAAAATTCTGTTTTTAGTACAATTAGCAATAGGTTGAATTGAACTTCGGGTCTCAGACACGAGCTCAAGCCTGAAATAATTTTTGAAGTCCAATTTTGATCTAGAGCCTAACTAAGCTTAAATATTCGAGTCCAAGCTCTAACCAAAGTCCGGTTAAAATTGACTTGGCTTGTTGATTTTGAGCCAGTTAGACTAGAATCCAACCTAATTTTTAGATTGAAGAAAAGTTTGTCAAACCTGAACCCTAGTCCGATTCTGCTCAAACTGGGTATGGTCTAGGCTAATTTGTCATCCACAGGCAAGAATAGTAAAGACATTAGATAAAATAATAAATCATCAAGTAAAGGTAGGGTCAGTTTGATTCAGATTCACTTACATCTAATACTACATAAATGTCTGGTCTAATCTTCAACTTTTCTAGACTCTCAGCCTGTGCAAAACTCCTTGGATACCCATCAAGAAGCCAGCCTTTTTCCTTCGCATCTTCACGCGATAATCGAGTTGTCACCATCTAAAAACAAAACCTTTCATAGCTGAAGTATTTAGCAAGATAATGGGAAACAACATACAAGATCATTGAGTTTCTGTATTACTGCATTCACGATTTCATCAGGAACCAGACGTCCAGCAGCCATGTACTCCTTGGCCTTTTTCCCAATATCAGTCTCAGCAGATACCTCAGCTCTCAGAAGGTCACCAGTTGATATGTGCACTAATCCGAACTGTTATTGAAGATAAAAATAATTGAAAATGAGGAGTTCAACCTCAATTTCACTAGATAAATGTCACCCTTCACTCATAAGCTAACGGTAATATCGATTCTTCCCCATTCCATGACTGACTGATTTTCTTGATTCTGAATGGCTTACTTTTGTGTAGACTATGCTCTACACAGTAGATCATTCATGGCGTCATAAAAGTGGCATTCTCCTCCATTTTTAGTCCACAAGCTTATATAACAATCAGAAGAAAACAAAAACAAGACTAACTAGTATGAGATTACCTTCTTAACAATTAGTTCACATTGGGTGCCTTTGCCAGAAGCCGGTGCACCAGAAATCATCACCTTCAAGGGGTCACTCGTTGAACAATTAACTCCCAGTCTCTGCTCGTAAGAAAACAAATATTACAATGGAAAAAAAGAATGATCTTTATATGTCATGAATTTCTAAAGAACAAACTAAAAGCAAAACCAGACCTTGGTTTTGGATCGTATCCTCAAGTGGGTCTTCCTGATGGGATAAGACGAGACGAGACGGCCATAAGAATGAAAAGATAGTTGGAAAGAAAGAAATGGAGAAGAAGAGATAGAAGGGTGAGCACCGAAAGTGGAAATGGAGGAGATAGAGAGAGCAGAAGGGACATTCGTAGACTTGGAAGATGAAACTGAAGTGGGCAACATGGTGTGTAACCTGTTGCCACACAGAGGAGATATCAGAGTTTCAAGCTTTGTGTGAAGAGAAGAGGTTTAGCTTGTGGTGAACTGGTGATGGAGCTCAGCTAATAACAGATTAACGAACACCACAAATTTTTTCTTTTTTTCTTTTTTTCCTCTTAATGCTCGAGTATGCATAATTTGTATGTCACATTTATTTGGACACCTCAACCTCTCAAACATGATCGTCGGGGCTTAGCTGTTTTGGTACTATTGCACTTTTACACCTCAGCTTCTGAACTAAGAACTAGTATAAAAATCCAACTGAAAAGAACTGGAAACCTTGATTGGTTGATGAGTTCAACGATATTTTTCTTCCTACATTTGTACCTTCGTAGAATTTTGATTTTAACCGAGTACTTCGTTAGTTACAGGATGTTATTTTTAATTGATAAGACAGGTTGGATAGTTAGAATTTCTGGCATCGCAGGATTTTAATGTTTTCGGAAACTTCAGTTACATGTTTCAACGTAGAAATCCGACAACAGTCCCAACAACTACGAAAAGAAATCAAGTCATGCTATAAGCCCATCATCATATCTAATAAAGAATAATTCAAAACTGGTCACGAATTATTGTTATTACATTTTGTAAGCTTCCTCGTAAAGTAAAGTCGATGATGTTCAAACATTAAAACAGGTAATCTACTGTGAAGGGTTGCATATGTTTCATCCCAAGTGTCAATTATCATCTTCAAGGAACCAAATTCCGAGAAAGAAGTCTTCAGTCCAGCTTCACTGATGAAAACAGGAAATGCACAAACCAGAACGACGACAGAAAACCAATGGTGCCCGTTGCGAGCATAATTCCGAGAACCATCAGAAGAGAATATCCAAGGTAAAGAGTTGCAGAGACTGGTCCACTCAAACTCTTCAGATCAAATATGAGATAGTTTACGGAGTACAAGAAAATGTAGATGGCTACTGAACCAGATGCAAAGAATGACTTCCACCACCATTTCCAGTCCTCCACGCAGAGATGCATATAGGTCAGAACGAGAGAAACTTCGGCGCAAACCACCACAAGAAGGATCATGACAATCAAGAGAAAACCAAAAACGTAGTAAACACGGCCCATCCAGATACTGGACATGATGAAGAACAGTTCAATGAAAAGTGTACCAAAGGGTAAAGTTCCTGCACCAAGAACTAATAGCCAAGATGGGTACTTTTGGGCAGGGATTTCCCGAGGAATCTGGTTTGTCCGAACGGGGTATTCAATATGAGGAGCCTTAGCCCCAAAGTATCCCCCAATTAAGGTCAGGGGAACCGAGATGCAGAACCAGAGGAGGATCAGAATAACAAACAACGAGAATGGAATGGCTCCGGTGCTGTGGCTACCCCACAATAAGAAATTCAACGTGGTAAGGATTAAAAACGCGATACCAGGGAAAAAGCAAGCAGCTCTCCAGGCAACTGAAACCCAACCTTTGTGATCGCCACAGCCAATTGTCCTCCAGAGGCGGACAGCCACATAACCAGCTGCAATACCAAGGATCATGTAGAAAATCAGCATACCTGTAAGAAGGGTCCCACGAGAAGCCGGTGACATGAATCCAAGAGCGGCAAAGAGTATCGTGACGACTGCCATGCCAAGAATCTGAACCCCATCTCCAACCATAACACACAAAAGGGATGCATTGGTTGGGGCACGGAAAACATCACCAACAACAAGCTTCCACCCAGATAGCTCCTCATTCATCTGTGCTTGGGCTTCCTTGTCAAGCTCCTCATAACGAGTCAGATCCCGCCTAACAGTCCTCAAGAAGATGACAAGAACAATACCAGCAAGGAAAGTGATAACCATCAGAGAATTCATGATTGAAAACCAATGGACTTTTGATCCCTCCATCTTTAAATACGCATCCCATCTAGATGGCCACTTGATATCACTCTCCTCAAACGTAACCTCATAGGTAAAAACAATTGGCTCCTTCTCCTTAATTGCCATTGTCACAGTAGTAGGATCACACTTGATCTGAGATGGATATTTACCATACATTTTCAAGTCCTTCGCTGCCTTGATATTATGCGAGATGCTACAAGGAACCACCTCAAAGCCCACAACCATGTAACCAGGAACATCAGATCCCCTATTTCCAGTGGTGGGAATCACCTCAGCTGCATCTCCTGTACCCATCACCTGCGCCATATTGGCCTCTTCATACTTGTGAACTAGAACTGTAAATTTCAGATGGTTGAACACATAATATGCATCCTGAACCTTTATTCCAACAGGATAACCCGTCCACCTCAAAAAGAAACCCTCTTTCTTGGTATACCTTATAGCAGGCAAATTATCAAGAATCAAATTCACCTGATACATCTCATCAATCCTCTTCTTCAAAAGCTTGAAGTCATCACTCGACAACGGCTCAGATTGACACAGAAAAACATCACTCTCATTTGTATACATCTTAAACCTATATGGAGAGTTCTCAATCCTGTCTCCCATAAGAAGCTCACCAAGATTTTCAGCACTATCCTTCACTCCCTCTTGTGGCTGGCAAAAGGGAAGACTATAATAGCTAAAGGGCATCTCAGTATCAATGGAAGTAATCGAATTCACTTTCACCGACAAAACGTCACCCACAGCGTGCTTGTGGGGGTAGCTACCAGGAAGGTAAAACCCATATCCGCATTGAAAAACCAAGCAAAACGCTATGAACAAGATCATAAAACGAGTAAAAGACTCCATCTTTGAAGAGTTCCCAACGGATTAGAGTCAGATCTGGGAGACCCAGATCGTAAAACTGACGAAAAAGCAAGGATTTAACGATAAATCAATAGCCCAGAAAGAAATTCCAAAAGAAAAATAGAAAGAACTGACCTTCTATGCCAAAATGAGCGGAAAATGAGATGCAAACACACAAAGTAGTGTCTCTATACGTACAAGAATACCTCACCAAAATAGAGATCTACAAACTTATCTCAGTATGGTAATTGAGAGAGAGACGGAGACCGAAAAATAAAAACTGTACTATAATGATATTTATATGACATTTGGTCTCCCTGGAAGGAGAGCACCGACGAACCGCCTTGCTTGTTTGTAGTGTATTTACAACAATGCCCTCGGCCACTCTCTTCTGTTTAATTTATTTCATTTATGACGAACGATCGTCCACTTGTCAATAAGATTTTCTATTTCTAAATTCTTGTTAAAAAATGATTTTTCTCTCTAATTTTGTTTTTATTCATTATATTATAATATTTACGAGTATAGATTTTGGCAATTGAAATAACGAGATATTATTAATATTTGAGATCAATTCTATTCAAATTATTTTATTTTTAATTTCAAAATTTTTAATAATTTAATTAATTTTTAATAGTCATCAGATAATCATTTGTAATTATATTTGATTATTTAAAATTTAAATATTATTTATGCAGATTGCATTTTCCTTTTTTATATATATATAATTATATGAAGTTGGATGCCTCATCTAGTATGACTCGATCATTTGTCTAGGTTACTATAAGTCTTTGGACTTGTAATTTTCTTTCATATTATAAACCAAAACTTGAAGAATTTTACTTACCACGTCTTTGAATTTTCCTATAAAGATTAATATCCACGTGATTACTTATTCCTCTTCTTGTCATTCTTGATTGTACTTATTCATATCTGCAATACCTTAATCCATAGTCCACAATTATTATATAAAATTTTCCTTTAAAAAATTCCAGAAAATAGTAAAAAAGACAAGAATATCACGAGAGAGATATTGCACTGACAAGCATATACATAACAGAGCCTTTTAAGATTGTTTCTATATCTATTTCCTACTTGTCCAGTTGTTGTAACTTGCATTTGACTCTACTTAATGGCTTATACCATATTGTCTTAAATAAGCTAAAATACACATGGTATGGAGTAGAAAGAGGATAACAAACTTCCCACGTTTGAAGTTTCTTGTTCAACAACCAAAGTTAATCTCTTTAATACACACAAGATAAACCCTCCAGTCCCAGCTTCCCTCATGCCTAGTGATTTCTTTATAGATAAAAGAAGCAACTTTGCTTGGTATCATGACTTGCTAACCATAACGCCCTTAATTTAGGACGAGATCTTGTTTGAATCTTGAAATATTGAAAAGTACATTGCACATACAGTGAGTGGGACAGCTTAGCAAAAACCAAGAGCAATAAAATTATTGACTGGTGAATGAACCACAGGTTTAACACATTTTGTCGACTTTCTTTGTCACATGGGTAACCTGAAGCTTCCACTTTACAACTTCCACAAGTCTTGATGCTAAATCTATTTACTAGTACTAAAGATGACAAACAGACTGAGTTTTCCAAGTTTAATTGCTTCTGTTAACCCACAACTTGGATTGCAGAAGCTTGTGGATTAACAGAAGCAGCTGTCTTTCCCAGTCTTTATGTAAACTGGATTTCTAAAACATGGTAGGAAGACAACTTGTCAAACATTCAACAGCTTCTATACTGGGAAATGCCCCAAGGTAGAGAAATAAATGTCAATTCCATCAAGTTAGCACCAACATTACTTTTCTGAAAACAGTGTCAACGTCAAGACCAACTCTGGCATATAACCACCCAATGACATTTCCAGGAATTCATTATTGAGAAAGGAAAGGGCTACCAGAGCCACAAACCATCAGAAATACATAAAACGTGTATTGAGCATATTGATGCCTGTGAAAGTGTCTAAACTAAATACGAATTGTTAACCTGAAGTGTCTAAACTAAATACGAATTGTTAACCTGAAGGCATGAGAGGAACTTGTTCTTGTCTTTTATTAGTTTTAACTAACCCTTGGCACCCAAGCCTCTAGATTTTGGAAGTCTAACGGCGGCTAAAGGATTGACAATGCCTTGGGAATCTTTTCCCAAGCCCATGCCTTCAACAAAGCCCATCTTTGCCATCATTTTAGATCCAAAACCTTTAGTGTGCTTCTCAAAGGCTCCAATGCTTTGGGGTCTTGCATGCTTTCCATATCTGGAAATGCTCTGAGAATTGCTGATTGTGGATTCATTATCGGTGCTGGAAAGTTCAACACCTAACCCTAGTGATTTTGGACGTTGGACCACTTCGATGGGCTCTGCAATACCTCGACGATCCTTTCCCAAGCCTTCACCTTCTACATAACCCATTTTCGCCATCATCTTGGACCCAAATCCCCTAGTGTGCACCTCAAATGCTCCAACCTTTGATGAGGTTACTGCAGGCTTAGCTTCACAAGTTTCATTAGTCTCCTTCAAGTTGACCTCTGTGATCTCCTCGATTTCAGATTGTATCATTCCGCTTGCAATGAATGCAACTGGCTGATTGGCAAATGAACTCTTTTTCACTCCCTGTTTTCTGGAGGCAACATTCTTCTGACGGGAAGCTGAGTTCTTTCCTGAATTGCCCTGGACTTGATGTTCCACTTGGTTGAAGCCTCTTCCTTTTGCAATTTTCTTCATCCTATTTCTGTCTTCAGTTCCTGAATTTTTCACTAAGCCTTCACTGACGGCAAAATCAGCATCATCATCGTCAACTCCTATCAACTGAAATCCAAAATGACAGATAAGTTTTATGTTAAATGCAGCAGTTAATGGTGATTGTCCTAGTAAACAACAAAACTGAGTATGCAATGTACTAATTGGAGGTGATGGACGTAAAAGAATAACCTTCTCTAGACGCAGTTTATCACTTGCAGACGGCATGCATGTGTGTTGAGTTCGAGTAACTGTAACAAATCTTGGAGTGGAGAAGAAAATTGCAAGTTATCTTTAGCAATAAGAACACTATCACAATGAGTGTAATCTTCCCACAGAAGCTAAATACCAACCTCTTCTTGCCAGAACCTTGGCAACTACTACGCAAGCGATAAATTGCTGCTAATCGTTGCACCTGGTATACAAAAGATGAGCATAAAATGAAGCACTGGACTTCAAAGAAAAGAAGGTAGCAACTACATATTCATCTAGCAATCACACCAATGCAATTTATCACCCAACTCTCCAATAATCAACATGCTTGATGACACACAACTTGAGCATGCATGCTGACCCACTTGGTATAAACTGGTGAAGAACAATAATCTCTCGTCCTACGAGAATCATAGTGCTGCAGATTTGCGTGTTACTTAAGAACCCACAGCTCAAGTTTTGAGCATCAGAGATCAACCTCCATTATGATACATTTATGCATATTGCATTAGCTGTAGGCAACAAAATTGCCTTGAAATCATTTTGTAGTGAACTCTATGCATTGAAGTTCTCATATTTTGCACCATTACACAAATGCAAAATACAACCGATACCATTAAAATCACACTACTGAGAATTTTCATAAGTAGTTGAAAAGAAAAGTATTTATTCAGTACAACAAGCATGGATTGCCAAAAATAAGAAAGAACATGAGGATGCAAAACGAAAAATGAGAGCAATCGAAGTTCCAAACCTGTGAACAATCTCTAGAGTGCATGGGTTGGAAAGAAAATATGTCCACTTCATCTAAAACAATTTGCTCCAGTTTCTACAAAATCAGAACAGATGAACTTGCGGGCTCGTTATAAGAAGTTACAGCTTGAATCATCAAGTACTTGAAACTTGAGTGAAGATTGTACAAGATAGTTAGACATAAGCATAGGCATAATTAACATGAAGGCAGAACTACCATCACCCACCACAGCAACCCATGAGCAGGTATGAAGAAAGAGCATTGGTGACTTTTCACATGTGCATGCCAAGATGTGAAGTTCTCACAATATCCATGTGGCACCATATGTGTGCATGAATATGCAGTGTGCTTATCAGATATTAAATGAAACTAACATACTATCAAACTTGAAGCTGTGAATAGAAAAAGGTTGGTCAACTTGTATGCTTCATATTACCATATTTATTTTCTGAATATCGACCCCCCTGCGCAACATTCTTTCGCGACGCTTTACAACAATCATTTCTTTACGATGCTTCTTTTTTTCACCTAAACAACAAGCATATAACAAGAGTTTGTTAGTTTAACAGAGGGCTATACTAATGTTGAAACATAAATTCAGACTCAGACACAACATAGCCAATCATTTTGCTAACCTCATACTCCAAAAGAGTCTAGGCACAAAAGTTTGGATCCACATGCAGAAATAGTTCATAGAAACAAATGCATGGAGGCAAAGACTAAGCTTTGTTCCTGCCAATCCAACTAAGATTTCATGTTCCCACAAATTAGACTGGCTAACAAAGCTCATCTTAGGGATCCTTAATTCACTAGACATACTCAATGCAGCTAACCATGAAAATTTACCAGGAAATTTTCTGGAACTTTTGCTCCTTTGTGCAATCAAAGGCCAAGACTGGGGCATGTGGGTAACATGCTTCTTTTTTGCAGAAACAGTTCTGGGGTCCTTTACAAGCATAAGATCATCTACATGTGTCGTCCAACCAATTCTAGCAGCTAGAGAGCAATTCTTTCTTCGGGGAGATTTCTCCATTCCATATGTCCTCGATGCTTCCTGCAACTCAATGCCACCCAACTTCTCCACTGTTTCATCAAAGCAACCGCTGGAAGAACTATCCTCATCAAATTCATCCAAATCATTATCTACCAACCATGTTGCTTCCAAAATGTTGTCACTGCCCCCAATTCCTTCCACGTAATCTTCCGCAGCATCTTCGTCAATGTCAAGATCACTATCAGACGTCTGTTCAGAGTCATCACTTTCAGAAAGTTCAGCTGGTTCTGAAGATTCAGAGCCTCCCTCATCTAGGGACTCTTCATCACTTTCTTTATCAGTAAGATCCTCTGTGAATAATTTTATGCCTCCAATTGATATAAACCCAGAATTCTTCTTATTAGAGGATGACCCAGTCAGCATTTCTTTGCCTATTTCACATTTTGTGTTTTCATTAACAACCATCTCTTTCTTAGACAATGGTGAACAAACCAATGAACCTTCCAGCTCTTCTGCTTCCAATTGTTTTGAAGATGATCCAATACCGTCAAGGGTCGTCTCAGATTCATACCAGAATCCCAATCCCCTATGCGAGCTCTCATCAAGTGCGAAACTTGAACTATAATCATAGGTGAAGTTCATCTTCTCGGACTCCGATGATGGTGTTCCATCGAAATATGCAACAATCGGGTTCTCCTTGGAATCAACTAAAATAATTGGCTGTGACTCATTCAGATCATTGTCTCCTCTATTATTCGCTCCATCTGATGATTCTATCGGCAAAACCTCCTGCACCATAAGCAAAAAGTAACTAAAGCACTCAACTCGGCCTCTATTATCAGCATAAGAAGCAGATATAATTCAGATAAGGTCAAAAACAAGAAAACTGAACAAACTGATTCTAAATTCAGCTTCATGATTTGGCAGTGACAGAAACATTATTCAACTAAATGGAAATTGTGGGAACTTATGGCAAAGTACATCTTGAATTACTAGTGGAAAGCATGGTCTTTGTCAACCAAATCCATACAAAGCCAGCAATTATGTGCGGTTCATCACTTAACATACATTGTTCAGAGAGAAAGATAATAATATAAGGCCGAAACATTCACACCAGACAGATAATTGGAAAACAAGGATGATTAAATCCATCTCCAACAGAAAGAAATGAAAACCAGTAAAGTAAATAAATTTTCTTTTGAATCTTTAAGAGGAAAGCCACACACCTGACACTCAACGGAAGGATAACTATAACCAAAAGCAATTCCATTGGATCTGGAAGATACGCACTTAGAATCAACAGTTGCTTTTGGTCGATTACCACTCCCTGATCTTGAGCCAGACTGGAATTTCACATTGGTATTCCTTCCTGCAATTAACAAAAAAGGAATTAGAGAAAGCATAGAACTATAACATACAAAATATAAAAGCAAATGAGGCAGCTTCAACTTCTTTATTTCATGGTCTAGAAGACGAACTAAACTATCAAAACCAACAAAACTACGCAAGACCCTTAGTGACCGCATCATTTAAGCAAACCACTTCTCGCAAATTCCAAATGGAAGAACATTTTTATCTGATTCAACTTATATAACGAATATTCAACCATGTAAAGTGTAAAAGGATCAAAATTTTCTTGTCTACGAGACCAACCCAACAAAGCTAACCCGCATATAATTAACTTCCATATCCAATTCAACTTATATACCAAACACTGAATCATCACATCCAACACGCAAAAAGACCCTAACTTTCTTCATCTTTCCAATCTACGAAAAAAACCCATCAAAGATAATATAAATACCATATGATCCATCCCATAAAAGACAGATGATCATACCGGTGAAAGAAGCCGGGGAAGTGTAAGAACTTGGAGACCAATCAGCCAATTCACCGCCTTCAACAAACAAGGAGTTTCTGAATCTCACCGAACCTCCCCCTCCTCCTCTTGATCTCCTAACGCTCTCATTTCTGTTTCTACTTCTGTTGTTGCCATTGCCGCCGCCGCCGCCGTTCTTGCCGGGTCTCCTCTTGCCACTTCCGCCCATCGTCGCCGTGTTTCCTTGTGTCCTCAAAAAGAAGAGGCTTTGCTGTGGGGTCGTCCTTGTAGAGTTAATGGGCCGTGGAGTGCACGCAAGGTCCACTAAAGCCCGCGGATCGTGGGGTATCCGGTGACCGTATATTATTAATCAGTGGTGGTTATTCTTCTTTTGTCATCGTTTACTCTGTTATTGGTCTTAATCCATTCTTGAATTGATACATGTGATCTATAACCATTGGGTCTTAGCCATTCTTCGGCCTAAGGATTTAAGGCTTCACTAAAATGGCCCATTTTGTGGAAGAATTTTGTTGTTATATAGACTTAAATATTCAACACAATATAAATTTATGACTTAATTTTTATATACAAATTCATTTCACTATTATAGAATTTAACTTTAAATATAAATAAGAGACTTTTGTTAATATGTACAAATAGAAGGGTTTATTTAAAATTGAATCTTTTAAAACTCACTTTCAATTAATTCTGAATATTTGATTTTAAAATTAAATTTGAGCTTGATTAAGTATAATTTAATTTTTTGACTTTAAATAAACTAAACTCTTTTATAATTAATCAATTTTAAATTTTTATTAAATTTAAATATAATTCAACTTAAAATATTTATAATTTAATTTAATTTAACAATTTAAATTAGATTATGCTTAAGCTAATCATCATCAAATCCTTAGTTAAAAGCATTCGGATATAAATGAGAATATATTACACTTTAAACCTAAAATATATTAGAATACGAATCTTTGATTTTTTTTAATATAGAAATCATTTCTTGTTATCACAGGACAATTTAACTTATAAAGTCCCTAACATATCCACCAACCTTGGGTGTGAGTTAATTAAGCTCCAACAAAATTAGATTTGATGTAAATGTAATAGTTGGGAGATGGAGAATTTGTGTAGGCAGGCATCGTACTTGGTTGATGGCTTCAATGGGCTCTCTCTCCTTCTTCACCACCCGTGACCATGGCGTCTCCTGCTGATTAAAAACTCTGGAACATATGAGTTTGCCTCTTGTAACTTAGAATGAGCTAAAGACACAGATTGGTCATGCTTTAAGGTATTGATGTTGTTAATTACAGGAAAATATGCTATGTATGTATAATAACAACAGGATTATTAAATCTATTCTTCAGATTACTTTATATGATTTTTTTTTGAAACTATACTTTATATGAAATTATTAAACTAACTTTTCTTTATAATTTCTTTCACCTCATTGTCATTATCATATTCATATTCTTAATCAACTTAAAATTAGAGATTAACAATTTACTTTAATTTAATTCAACTTGGTATTATATTAATAAGTTAATATAATTTGACCAAATTTTGATTCGATCTTTAGTTTTGAAATTTTATATTATTTTATTAAAATTAAATTAAATAATGACATTATTTTTGTTAAGTTTTAAAATAACATAGATTTAACTTCAAATAACTATTCAATTTAATCTCAAACAATTTTGAGTCAAATTCAAGTCATGATCTCCCTAATCCGTAGCTAACCCTAGTAGACACTTTCTTGCATCTCCATAAGCAACAAGAGAAGAACATTAAGAAGGTTAAAAAGTCAAGAAGATGACAACAAATGCAGGAAAAGCTTTGGGACTAACATTGAACGGAATGTTACAATTGACACAAAAGAGATGGAGTTTCACAGTAGCTCTCTCTGTCTCTCACGCAATTCATCACCTGTCGTCTTTGCAACAACAAGATTCTTCATTCTAATTCCATGAACTTAGACGACCTACTACATTCCTGGATAACTTGTATGCCATTTACTATGTTACTTGTAACGCTTGCACCTTCTTCAACTGTCAAACAGTACGTTCTCTAATTTGCAGGTTTTGGTAGGTTTGACATTTTCGTTGGCAAGAGATGGAAGGAATCAAAATGCTTTATTTGCATGAGGTATATATGTTAAAACAGTTTCTTTAGTGATGTAATGAAGACATTGTCGATTGCAGATGGATGATTTCTTCTTTTCCAAGACATTACCAGGCATTTTCTGCACCGCAAGTAATCTTACTAACAATGAATAAAGTCGTATTACTTACCCTTTTTTTTTTCAGGAATTGAATCGACCAAATAATTAATATTATGTAGATTGATGCAAAAAAACCTTTAAATTATACTATTTAAATATAACAAAAAATTATGAATTAATGATATTATAATCATATATCATTTATTAATTAACAACATATATACCGATTTAATTCGTAATTACGTAATCTACTAACTTAAATTGAGATAATACAAAATTATTAATTTATCAAATATTAATTAACCTTTTGTTAAGATTTCAGCACTTTTATTTTCTTTTTTGGTTGTTATAAATGAAAATTAAGGTTCTTTTCTTTATTATTATAATGCAACTTGTAGTTTGCGTAAAAATATTATTGTAATTAAAACTAAAATTATAATAAGACCTCCACTTCAATTATTTGGAGGATTAAAACAAACTTTTCGTGTAGATGTTTCCATCACTACTCAAGGGGAAAGGTTACATTCTCTTTTTTCTTCTCTATGAAGTCGGTTGATACCAATTATAACATGTTAAGTGTCTATTCAATTTTTCGTTTGATTCGTAAGCCAAATTACCATATAAAATGGTTTCTTTGAAGTGAATTTCAATATTGGTCATTGATTTGTATAATTGGAGTTTTTGGTGTGACGAATTCTTAATTGGCTTTAGTTGATTTGCGAGAGTATCAGGAGTGCAAATATTCCAGCTAAAAGATTATGCGTGGGAGAGTCATCTTAGATCATGAGATTCTACAGTTACAAAGAAGCAAGGAAGAGAACCGTTTCTAGTTCCATGAATAGGATAGATGAATGTTCATAAGACTTGAAACCAATTTTTACTGTTCCTCCAGAATCTGCCTTATAAAAAAAATAATTAAAGTAATAATTATTATTTTTCGGGATTTTGGGTTCACTCTCCTAAAAGACCAAAACATTAACTTGGTCTTCACCAAAGCACAAGACACGGCACTATTAGCTCTACTCGCACAACAACCTTTTCAATGCACGTACCCTTCCACTTCACCTATGCTCTGCTGTATAACAAGAAGCTACAACCTCCTATAAATTGCCTTGTACCTATTCAGGCCAAAGACTTCAACTTTCTTAGTACTTTCTCATTGAGAAAGAGACGAGGAAAGGGGTAGAGAACGAGAAGGTTACGCAGCAGAGAGGTGGCAGTGCGGACCATGGCCACTGGAGCTGCCGATGGGTTTTTCAGGTACGTCTATGATGGTTGTTTGTCCGGCGGCGACATGGGTATTGAACGCCGACCGTATCATCGTAACTGTCAGTGTGCACTTCATAAGAACCGTGAGAACTGTCCACATGCCATTCATAAGTCCAAAAACGTCAAGTATCCGATTAGACGGTCATGGAGTGAAGGGTGTTTAGCTTTGGCAGCTTATTGCCACTCCTTGCCGTCTTCTTCACCGTCGATGCAAGCGTTGGAGGAGAAAGGACCGAGCAGGGATTGTCAGATGAAGAGAAGAAACAGCAGACTGAATCTTCTTCAAGAGTAGTGAAAAAGGTCTGGACTTTGGAGCATCTTTGTGCATGTAAAAGCTGCCCAGTTAAGGACTTTTCTGTATCTTGTGAGATCTGAAAAGAAACAAGGTTATTTGTTGCCCAGAAAATTTTCAGTGTTGCAAAGTATGGTAGAGATGTATTTCTAATGGTTTAATCCCTTTCTTCTCTGTATACTGTATTGTATTGTTCCTTTAAAACCTTAATTTGTTATATATATATGTAAACTACTAACAGTTCTATCAATCTTGAGTTCGGTTTTCTTTTCTTCTTCTTCTTCTTCTTCTGTTACATCGATAGAACTGGGAAAGTTTCAAGAAAAGATCTTTACAATCAAGACTACAAATTTTCAATGGTTTTAAAGTATCAGGACATGAACAGAACATGGTAAGTTTCAGCCTTCAAGCGAGGATTTTTCATTTAAAATCAAGAATACAACTTTTAATCGGTTTAATTGAAGTTTTCGTTTGATGAAAATGATGAACAGTGCTTTGAAAAAGACATGAAGGGAATCAACGGCAGAATTTAAGGATCTTTTCACTTTTCTTTTTGGTTAGAGATCTCTTTACTTTTCTGATTACATCACAACCGGCCATTGACGTGTTCATGGAAGTAGTATCACCAGAGTGAATCTTTATGAGAAAAGCACAGATCTTGACAGCTTTGTAATAGATCTTCAAAACCAAACTGGCCACTTGGGTTGAATGGTCCGCCCGTACCAGAAAAGACACAATCACGTGCAAACAAAGTCATTTCACTCGTTTTCTTGCTTTTTCTCTTCTTTCCCTAACGTTAAATTGCAAGGATCTTCGAAGTTCAGTGTTGGAATTAAGACATGGCAAGCACAGTTCTGTCACCAACATTTATCACATGGTGGGCTCAATTTGCTCAACGATAATCCATTCTTTTCATTAACTGAATCAGAAGTTTAAGAATAAATTAATCTGCAAGTGGGAATCCTGTAACTAGAACACCTTAAACAATGTTTTAGTTAAATGAACAGAGCCGATCAAAAATCAAGGGTCCCCACTTTCAACATGTGAAGACACATACAGCTAACGTTATTTTGCAGCTGGCAAGCTTGAAGCTTCCAGATGGAAAGAACATCTCATGACTTCAACGCCAAGTACCATATGGAACCTGCAAAGAGATATGTGAAACACATTTTTGACTTAAAAGGAATAGTTCGAGTTTATTTTAAACCTATTTCTTCAAGTTATCTTTCCAATAAAAGAGTTGATCTTACATATCATTGAACTTACAGTTTTTATGTGTCAACATTATTGGTGTTGATACCTCCTTAGGAAAAATATATATATATATATATATATATGTACTTAGGCTTGGCGGTGGCCGGTCCGGCCGAGTCCAGATCCTCTGTCCAATATTACTCTGTCTTATTCTGTCTCATGGAATCTCAACCATTTATTTTGCGGGACC
>JAOTBA010000007.1:26879551-26908219 GCA_025629845.1 Erythroxylum squamatum
AAATGAAAATATATCTAATCAAATCTTTTATATAGATTATAACATAAGTAAACTAATATCGAAAATAAATATTAAAACATATAAAAAAAGTCAAATAATATTATATAAATCTCAAAATAAATATCCAAGTTGAGTAAATAGTTAAATACATAATAAACGGAAAGATGAGTTTATGGGTATTGTGTTAATTATAAGGACAAAAGGGACTAAAAATATACTCATTAATTAATATGAAAAATTTACTAAAAATCACTTTTTTTATATATCTTTCGTAGTCAAAATATTAATTTTTTATGGCTTGTCTCGAATTAGACGATAGCATTAACTCGGTTTACCCTCTCATTAACTCATTGTTAGTAGTTTATTTAACTTGAAACGTGATGAGGTGTGGCTAATCTTCGTTTATATTCCTTGGACTCCATGAAAGATCTTATAAAAAGTAGATCTTGAAGGCAGTTTCTTAGGTCCATAAAATCATGTGCCTCATGCATGGCAACTTAAACATGTAACTAGAGGGGGTCGCGCATCGCTATTGCTGGTGGTTTAATTCGAGGGTAGCACGTTCAGTGGTGCGGAAGATTTTTTCAATGCATTAGAAGCAGCTCGTCCATAACGGTTGAACTCCAGAGAGTCCACTCGGATCTCACACTGGCTTGGTCACTTGGTTATCACCGGGTCATATTAAAAGTGGACTCTTTAGAAGTTATTAATATCCTAACATCTCCCAATACCTGTTGAGAATTAATTCAAATTTTAAAGTTGTTTAAATTCATTTAGAATAGGTCTTAGATTATCTTAGAATAAGTCTTAGATTATATTTAATCTTATCTTATAAGCTAGATTTAGTAGCTGAAAAATCTATTTAGTTGTTTGTGTTTTGTCTATATAAGGCAATCAAGTTCAATAATAAAAATATAAGAATGTATTACGTTTTGTTCAATCTTCATCTTATTCTATCTTCTTCGTCTTCTTTTCTTCAAAAACCCAACAAGAAGGATTAGTGAATGAAGAATTTCTTTTCGGTGAAAAGCAAAAAGCAAAGTAGAAACAACAATTTATCTACAAGGTAACTGACATTTGGGGACAGGTTGATCAAAAAATTCAGTCTGCTATAAAGAATAGAAAATCCAGTCGATATAACTGAGTTATCTGGAGTCAGGATAGAAATCCCAAATCATGAAGCAGGTAACAGTCGGTTTCTTTTTTCTTATCATTTTCCCTTCAGCTCAGGGTTCCACTCGAAGGTTTAAATAGAAGCAATTTTGTTCATCACTATTACACAAGTTCTCAACGTCGTTAACACCATCTCAAGTTGATTCAATTCTTTTGTTTCAAAGTTTATCAATCTGATAGCCTGGCGGTAAGCTTATATAATAGTTCACACAGTCGATTTTGATTTTGTTAATAGCAATTTCAGGCATGGATTACGTTATTCTACATAGACCTTTCCAGAAATTGTGAAACCTCTAGGGTAATGACCTAATTAGAACTTCCGCAACTGCTTTCGAGTGTCTTCTATGATTTGGGGTCCCCTGAAATCATGGCTTTGTATACTCTTTCTCTAGCTTTCACTGCCTGGAAGATAAGATGCGTAAATGAGAATTATCTTCCAGGTCAGATTCAGAATATGCTTTAGAACAGAAGATCAGGTGCAGTAAAAGAGGACGTAAGACACTTACTTCCTGGTCCCAGTGCGTGCGTAGAGTTACTATGCTCAGAGCTAGTGCTTGGACAAACAGTCCCACTATAATTCCCATCCAGAGTCCCTGTAGTGGGGGAACAATGCTGAAACAAAATCTGTCCACAAGAAGATTGCAAAAAAATATAGGTTTGGAACTACCTGCCCTCCAAGACGGTAGACAAAAGCTAGTAATACAGAACAAGGAATGCCCATAAGATAGTAGGCTCCCAGGTTAACAACAGCCCCAATCTTCTGCCATCCACATCCCCTACAAGTGCCTGATGATGTCAAAACAACCTTGGTTAGTCAGTAACATGTTTCTGCAAGTATCATTCTACACGCGTCTTGTGAATTTTTCTTAAGAAAGATTAAAACTACAAAAGCGTGTCAAGGTGGATTCTGAAGTTTCGAAAATGTTCCAAAAACCTGAAAGCACAGATTGAATTCCATCAAGGATATGTGATGCTGCAACGAGCAGTAACATTTCACTGACATATGTCACTACTTTTTTCTCGGTGCTGTAGAAGTAGCCCCAATAGTTGCGACCCATGATCATGATTGAGGTTATCAGGGTGCCTTCTGCAGCAACCATGGTTACTGCAACGCAAACTGATAGGCGAGCTGCTCGGGGTCGACCCGCACCAAGTTCGTTTGAGACTCTGGTACTGTTTTATCAGGGAAATATCAAAAAAAAAAAGAAAAAGGGTAAAGAACTTTTTCCGGACTAAGGGTAAATAACTTTTTCCGGACTAAGGAAGCGGCTATTAATGTTTTGAGGACCTTCAATCGGTGAACCTGAGTTGTCCCAGGCTTACCTTATAGCACTGCTGAGTCCAAGAGGTATCATAAAAATCGTTCCACATGTGTTGAGACTGGCGATAAAGCAAGATTGTCAGTTTAAGTGGCGACACATATCAGGTTATACAAATTCAGGCCATGTACAAGCCTAACCTGATAGATAGCACCGATGTTTCAAGCTTTGGATTAGGGAGAAGACCAGATAACAGAACCATCATCTCAAATGACCATATCTCCAAGCTAGTTGAAGACGTAATAAGAAGAAGATCAAATTGAATAGTACTTACTGGACCTAGATATCACTTTGATGTCATAAATAATGTGTGTATGCAGAATACCTAAGCATTACAGCTGAAGGAATTGCGAGTCTTAGGAAATTGGGTATTCCTTGCAGGGCCTCCCTCGAAAAGCCAGTCCAAGATTTCTTGCAGGAAGGTGATATCCACACATATAGCACCAGTAACATAGCATTAATCCAGTAAGAGATGGCATTTGCAACTGCAGCACCTTTATTTCCAAGGCCAGACTTGAACACCAGAATCCAACATATAAAGATGTGCATACAAGTTGTCAATCCTGCACTAACCATTATAGGAATAACATTGTTTTGCGTTTGTAAGAACCTGGTGTGACATTCCTGGATTGCGAAGCCAAAAATGCTAGGGATCATGAAACGAGCATATTTTCCTGCCTCAGCTGATATTTCTGGATCTTGTCTTAAGAACACAAGAATCCTTCCTGCATTGGCCCATACAATAGCCAGGGGAATGCTGACGAGTAGAAGAACAATCATGGCTCTCTGCAAGTGTATGCCCAGCAAGCGGTACTGTTTTGCGCCGTAAGATTGACCACAGAACGTATCTAATGCACTCCCCATTCCTCTCTGATAACCACAAAAAGGAAACTTGTCAGGATACTTTTTCAAAGGATTTGTTGATAACTGACGGACGACAGAAACTATTAAACTTACCAGCAAACTGAAACCAGTGATAGCAGCGAAAGAAGTGGCCATAGAAGCGCTAGAAAGGGCCAGCTCTCCAAGATGACCCACAAACATCACTGAGATAACCTGTAAAAGGAATATCAAGAAACTCACCGACACAAGAGGCCCTGCCAACCACAGCTGTTTCTTCACCTCCTTCACAATTTCAACTTTGCTGAATCCATGCTTATGTTCCATTTCTGTTTCTTGTTGAATAGGCGGTGATTCAAAACTTGGTTTTTCCTCTTCTAAGTCCATAGTTGTTAGCTTCTCTACGTCACATACGTCAACAGGTTAAAGAGACCTTCAGCTTTAGCGGTTCAGAGCTAAACATTCCAAGTGCCTTGTTACACTACTGTTTTTTCATAGTAAGGTTGTATATGCAGGCAGAATTGGAGTAACACCTTGTCATTATTCAGCGATTATCCAAACTTAGAGATCGAAACAGTGGTTGATACTGTTGGGAAATATGGTGGACCAAAGAGACCAATTGAATCAAACAGAGAAGGTATGACAAAAGGCAGAACTGTTTTTGCAATTGTCTTTGGATTCTGCACTTAATCTAATGCGAGTTGCACAACTTGTGTCCTTGAAAAGATTTTTATATTGTACTAGTCATCAACCCCCACATTTTACGAGGGTAGTCCAAAATTATGTTAAGAGTGATACAATAATTCAACAATATTTAAATTATTAAATATTTTATTTATCAAATTATATTACTCTGCCAAAAATATTCAAATAAAATATTTTAATTATATACGCATAGTAACTATGGACTAGATGTATAAGACTTAGGTTTAATTGATGTCTAATACAAGAACTAAAAATTTAATAATTGCATAAAATGTAAATAAATTATTGAATCATTTATTAAATAAAAATTAACATAGATTTATTTTTAAATCTATGTTAAAAATAATTTTATAATTTTGATAAGATATAAATAGCATAATATTTATATGAATATTAATTAATTTAATGTAATGATTAGATGATACTTATAGGTTAAAATGATCATAAGATACTTGTCAAATTATATCAAATTAAACTCTTTTTTCAAACCTTTTATATAATTTATTCTTATAAAATTTTGACTTAATTTTAATTTCAAACTTAATTTATCATTTGATTTTTAAAACTCAAACTCCTTAAAAGTTCAATCCATTGATTTTGCTGATCAAAACAGCCAGTCCGCTTCAGTGAATGGAAACTTGAATTTAATGTTACGAAACTGGAGTCAGGAATAGGATACACAGTCCATATGTTGAAGCAGGACATATGATAGATTGTTTTCCTATCATTTGCCTTAGAATATAATCTTAGTTCCACCTGTGGCTTTAGATAGAAGGATACATCTTAAAACCTCATGAGTTCCAGAAATTATGAAGCTTCCATACGAAAGACCAGATGAGAACTCCAGAACTGATTTTGAGCGTTTTCTGTGATTTGGATCCCCAAAATTCATGGATTTGTGCACTCTTTCATTGAATGGGAGACCGAAAAACAGAACCTTACGTGATTGCTGAGTGACACGAACAAAAGTTGTCTCGATTAACCTAAACCAACCAATCGCAATGGTTAATTATTACAATATTGTATTTTCAAAGGTGGAGAAATTCACTCCAATTGAGCAAGAAGCAATGAACTCAGTTCCAAGTCTTTAATTGTGCTGGTGGTTCGACCGAATCAACTTTGTGGTATTAAGGAAGCATTTGTGACAGCCACTGTGCTATTTTTCACTCTATCTTCTGCGTTTTTTGCCTGAAAGCAGAACATGTAAAAAGAAATCATAAGCTTGCATGGGCCTACGTAAATTATAAGATGAAAGCATCATACTTCTTTATCCCAGTCGGTACATAAGGTTATGATTAGAAGAGAAAATGCTTGCACAAATTGCGCCACTATTATTCCGATCCAGAGCCCCTGTGACAGAGACCAAATCAGGCTAAGGAAAATTTCAAGAGAGTTTCCGGAGACGGTTAACTAAACTATTGCGAAGTTTTGGTGGGCAGGATTTTGTTTAGTGGAGTTACCTTTCCTCCCATGTGATGGATAAAAGCTAAAAAAATTGCAGTAGGGAGGCCAACAAAATAATAGGATCCCAAATTAACAAATGCTCCAATCTTTTGCCGACCACATCCTCTGCAAATCCCTGAAATTTTCGACATCCTTTTTTTTTTTACTAACTTCAGGACAACATATACCAATGTGACTTCAGGAGTAGCTGCTACGCACCTGAAAGCACAGATTGAATGCCACTCAGGAAATGAGATGCAGCCAAAAGCAGAGACATCTGTGCAACGTATTTAACCACTCGTTTCTCCTTGCTGTATATATTGCCCCAAACTTTGTGACCTGAGGTTATGATAATAGCAGCAATGATGCCTTCTGATAGGACCGTGATAACCACAACCTGCACTGCGAGACGAGCTGCTTGTGGCCTCCCAGCACCAAGTTCGTTTGAAACTCTCGTACTAGACAAGGCATAGAAAAGGGACTATTAGGTGGGAGAATTAGATGATAAATGGATGTAAAATAGTTGATTTAGCTTGATTTATGCACCTTACTGCACTACCAAGCGCGAGATGAATCATCGAAAGTAGTAGATACATATTAAAGCTACAGGATAGAAGTTTTTGATCAGTTATCCCTCTAGCAATTCAAAGTAGATAACAACAATTACGTAAAAGTTAACATGATTGGCAGGGACAAAACCTGATGGACAGGACTGATGTTTCAAGCTTAGGATCCGGAAGTAGGCCTGATGACAAGACCACTATCTCCAAACAACAGACTTCCAAACTGTTGTTTAAGGCACCAAAGAGGCAAGTAATTAGTTCCAGGATAAGGCATTTTGGGAAATTTTAACATTTCGAGAAATGGAAGGTGCCACTCTGTAACCTGATCATTGCTGTTGAAGGAATGGCTAGTTTTAAAAACCTTGGAATACAGTACCACGCCTCCTTGGAAAATCCTGTCCAAGTCTCCTTGCATGACGGAGAGAACCAGACATAAGCAATTAGCAACAATGCATTGATCCAGTACGAGACATTGGTTGCCATGGCAGCTCCGGCACTTCCAAGTCCTGATTTGAACACAAGCGCCCAACAAACGGGAAGGTGAAGTAACATAGAAATTCCGGAGCTAATCATCATCGGAAACACATTATTTTGTGCTTGGAGGAATCTGACGTGACATTCCAGGAGTGAAATCCCAAAAATACCAGGTATGAGGAAACAGCAATAACGTCCTGCCTCAGCCGCTATTTGACTGTTTTGTCTGAAGAGATTGAGAATATGAGCAGCTTGAGAAAATACTATTCCAATGGGAATGCTGAGAGCTAGAAGAACAATCATGCCTCTCTGCAGGTGTACGCCAAGCATGCGATACTGTTTTGCTCCGTAGGACTGCCCAGTGAATGTTTCCAAAGTACTTCCCATTCCTCGCTTTTCAAGGGATGCAAGAGTAGAAATTTTCAGACAGAATTATGGCATCAAATACTTCAATTTTTCCCCAAAAGTCAAGTAAATACAATTGAGAAGATACAAGAAAATGAAGGATCTAAGTAACCTGTCGTACCAAGAAGATGTAACCAGCCATTGAAGCAAAGGAACTGGCCACGGAAGCACCAGAAAGAGCTAGAACTCCTAGATGACCAACAAAAATGATAGAAATCGTTAGTACCAAGCACAAGCATAAATTAACTGGTACTAGTGGCCCTGCTAGCAGCAACTGCTTCTTCATCTCCCTGAAAATCTCCTCTTTGTCAAACACTATTCCTGGTCCATTAATTTTGTGTTGAACAATAACCTGTGATTCAGGACTCAGATTATACGTTTCTGCGTCCATCTCCTTTTTCTATTTCCCTTGAAGCAGAAAAGCTTTTCAAGCTAGTAAGTACAGGTAATCTTACTAGTGTAGCTGATACATAAGGATTCTTCCTTCAAGCTTCAAAGATGAAAACCTCAATTTGTTTACTCTTTCAACAGAATATTAAGCAAAAAAATTGCACTATACTCAGAAAAATCTTTGTTGTTTGGCTCATCTATGGCTAGATTGTATCTTCAATTATTTCCCTTTAAGTTTTGTTTTAATGGGAGTTTATCTTGCGCATATAATTTGTTCTTGTTTATGCATCCACTCCGAATAAAGGCTACAACTTAAGAATACAACAATGAAGGAAATACGCATTACCAAGTAAAGACGAATCTTTTGCCTCCACCAGTGCATCCATTGAAGGAAAGCGGAGCAACTAATTAATTATTCAGCTATCAATGTCATTAAAGACTTAAAAGTTCTTGTCCAAGCATAAACATATTGATTGGATTGACTAATAAGTACAGTTGATGGGAGAACAAAATTTATGGTGGACAGGCTTTCCTTTGTTGAATTGAAACCAATGGTGGACATACTTTTTTCCACAGTCCATTCGGGCAATTCTTTTCTTTAGATGAAAAATAGAATAAACCCGCAAGTGCTGTGGTGAAGTGGCTGAGGCTCCTCCTCCCTTAACCAAGGTCTCGGTTTCGAGTCTTGAGCATGGAGCCGTACTTGTGAGGGAAAACTTTGCCGCTTATATGGTCCAATCCGGCTCGAATCCGGATTAGTGGATTGCCCCTGTGGCGTCGGATACCGGATGGTTTAATAAAAAAAAATAGAATAAAACCAACACCCTTGTAGCCAAATAACTAAACATACTGCTGTGTCAAATTTGAGAGCTAATGCTTGTGGACTTGAGTGTAAATCTAGAGAAATATAAAATATTGTTTGAAATTTTGAATGTTCTCTTCTTCACAATCTGTTTACAAAGAAGCTATATATACATAACTAAAGATAAGGAAATAGATACAAGATTGCTTGAAAAGAGGAAGACAACAAATATGGGAAGCTTGGAAAGGTAAGAAGTTGTTGGAGACAAATATGAGAAGATGTTGAGATGGAAATTTGCAAGGAGTGAAAATGTGGAAATGATATATTTCCATATTGTCGTTAATAATATATCTATATATCTTCCTGAAACATTATGAATATGTAAATGTCAATTGTTTAAGACTCCATTTCCATAACCTTCATATCTACTTGATCAAACATTTAGGTGTTTTCTTATCGCAACTTCCCATTTCTTCTATATATTATTGTCTGCAAGTTGTAAAGTTGCTTTAATTTTTTACTATTCAATATCACCTTCTGCATATATTTAAACCTGTAAAGGTACCACCTTAAAAGTTCACTGTAAGATTAAATTATAAGTTATAGAATGGAGAGTTTTCAATAAATATAGGATTAATTAAACTAGATACGTACGTGGTCTTATTGTTTTCATTTATTTCTTTATATTTTAAATATTATTGCATACTTTTTAAAAAAATTATGTCCATTTTATTCAAAATAACATAATATTGAAAATACTGAATTCTAATAAATTGTGATAGAAGTAAATTGTTTGGAAATTATATGGACTTAGAGGAAATATGTAATAACTAATGTTTTCAAAACTGGATTAGAAGTTAAACTTACAAAGCAAGAGGTTTAAAGTTTAAAAAATTCAACCAATATTAGACCATCATAAAATCGATTAAAAAATGAATAAAATTGAAAATTTGAAAAATGATTCCAAAAGATCGTCTTTGCTTATAAAAAAAATCAGAGTTTAATTGTAAACGAGACTGTTAAATAAAAATTAATTAGTTTATTTTGGTTTATAAAAACTGATTAGTTTGCAAAAGATCGATTGATTAATTAGTAAATTGATTTATTTTTAACAATAAAAAGTATTAAACTAAATCAAACAGAAAAATTACAGCTGAATCGAAAAGTTAACCGATTTAAAGCTTTCACTGTTAAATCATCTGAACCGATTTAATTTCTAAAATATTGGCAATAACTTTTAAAACATAGGTGAACAAAAAAAAAATGAAACCAAAGAAAATTGAATGCAATTACTTTAGGGTTAATTACAAAAAAAAATCGAACTTTCGTAAATTTTTCAATTAAAACTCAAACTTTAAAAAAGAACGATAAAATGCCCAAACTTTTAATTCTTTCAATTATATACCAAATTTCAAAAGTAACAATAAAATGCTCAAATTTTTAAATTTTTTAATTCTAGCTCAACGTTAATGTTTCCGTTAAGTTTGCTGATGTGATTTGCGACGTGTTTCAGAAATCTTAATTATTAATACACGCAGGGACGGAGCCACAGTGGGGGCAAGTGGGGGCACTTGCCCCTACTGACTCCAAAAACTTTTACATAAAAAATTATTATTTTAAATTTTTAACTCATAAAAAATTAAAATTTTGCCCTCACTAAAAATTTTGCTTGCCTCCAGTGAAATTTCCCCCCCATTCAAAAAAATTTCTGGATCCGTCCCTTAATACACGTAAGCCAAAATTAACACAACAAATAAAGATTAATGAAACGATGTCGTTGTTTAAAAATGGCCTAAATCAGATCACGCAGTTCTAACAAACTTACGTTTTGATTTCATTTTTTCCCTTCGTTTTCAGCTTGTTCTCTCGACGCCCTCACCTTTCGATTTCAGATTACACAGTCCCGACGCTCTCACACTAAGAGCATTATGAGAATGAACTAAAAGTGAAGAGCTTACTGATGCAGTATGTTATAATGTGATAGTAGTTTGAGGTGTTAGAAGAACAAATAGAAAATAAAGGGCTGAGATTATCAAGAGAACAACTGACAACATCAGGCTAGAATTGAAGAAAATTGAAAGTTTAAACATTTTATTGTCACTTCTTAAAGCTTGGGCTAAAATTGGAAAAAAATTTAAAAATTTTAGCATTTTATTGTTATTTTTTAAATTTTGAGTTATAATTAAAAAATGAACAAAAATTAATTTTTTTTAATAATTAACCCATTACTTTCACCTGATGATAAATATATACTTCTAGATTGGAAACTCTATAAGCCCAATACATGTGTAAAGACCAATGTTTTAAAAACCGGACCGGTCTGTCCGGTTGGACCGGAAAAACCTTGAACTGCTCAGTGATCCGGTTCGGTTTTACCTAATAACCTCTCTGCATAAAAACCGGCCGGTTCAACCTTTTTTCGGTCGGACCGAACGGTCCGATCCGGTCCGGTCTGATTTTTTAAACTTTTGAAAATCCCCTTCTTTTTTTTCATCAAAACTTTCGCATTTATAGAAATGTTGCGAAGAACATTTTCACTTAATTAATAAGCCAAATTCATCAAAATTATTGGTTTATAATATTTATTTCTTTTTGAATGTTTTGTCTTCCTAAATAAGGGAGAAAGAAGATAACTGTATTATGATCACACTGAAAATCAAATGACGCCATCACTTATTACAATATAATTGCCTATAAGCATAATATAATTTTCTTACATTAATATCATAATTTTGCTAAAAACATTATATAAATCGTATTGCCACCTACGAAATGCCCCAGTCACATACTTCTTTTCAACATCCTCTATTTTATTTGAGTTAAAAATCATTATCTCTCTTACTTCCGGTTACATGCGTCACCTCCACCAATACTCATTTTGAAGTACATTGATGAAACATACAAACATAAACATATTAAACTCCGAATTATTATCTGAATTATAGTTTCACAAAATATTCGTTGCTCTTAAATAAATATGAAAGAAATATACATACCTGGTTAGTTATAAATGTATTAATGCCAAACTCTAGATTTTGGTCAATATTTCTTCTATAGGCAAAAGGTGCAAATTTAACTAATATTTCATAAAATTACAAGCTAATTTCTAATATTTTGAGGCATTTAAATGAATTCTAACATTTGCAAACTGTTCAAATTTGACAGCAAAAATTTAAATAGAGTAAAGCCTTGTCAAGACGATTTATGAAGAAAATATATTTGTCACAACGAATGAATTAAGAACATCTACTGATGGTCAGTTCATATCTTATTTTGAACATATTTAAGTTAAAATTATAGCGTATTACAAGTTTACAATTGAGAATAATTGTATACATTACTAATTTGTAATTTTTTTAATACAGTAGAAGAAATTGATGCAAATACTTTAGATAAAAGCGTAGTTTATGAATCTTTAAAAAACGTTGAAGAATTTGGAGCTTTTGACGATGATGAGATACAACTAGGGACGGAACCATGTTTAATGGCCCCCTTTTCAAATATATTTTTTTTAAAAATTACTTATATAAATAAAATTTTTAAAATTACAAATATAAGTGGCCCCCTTTAAATATAAGTGGTCCCCCCATTAAAATTTTTGCATTTAGATGTTGTCCCCCGGCCCCCCTTAGAGTTGAGTCTGGCTTCGTCCCTGAATACAACCTCCTTCAGAAATATAATTTTGATTTTATTGTTATTTTAATATTTATATCAGTCTCATATTTATTTATTATTAATTAATTATATAATAATAGATATTAATGTATTTTTATTTCAATAAAATATTTTAGTTTTACTTATTTTTATAAGTTTTACTTCTTATTTATTATATACCGATTTTATAATGATTTACTGTCGATTAAACCTCTAAATTTTAAATTTTTTTTATCGGTTGGATGTTGAATCCAATTTTTAAAACATTGTTACTAATTCAAAAATCCAACAGATGACCACGAGCACTCCCTGCTCAAAGAACTGTGACAGAGGCCAATGTGTGCAATGTGGAAAACGGAAAGTCAAATTCTGACACGCCAAACTATAGGTCCCGACCTCAACTGCAGCTTACAGTTGTACGAGGCTGATTCGTTATACTCTTTCATGCTTGTGCTCTAACCTGTTGTTCCCCTTTTTGTGGTCCATGAAAGCTCCGGCCTACACGTGTCCTCCGTCGCCGCCCCACTCTCCACAAACGGCCAACAAGTAGGCACCGTAGCCTCACTGTGTAAAGATTGAAACTTGACCCCTCTCCACAGGTGACAGTCCTTCTCTCTGTTGTGAGTAAACCAAAGCAACCCTTAAACGTATGCCCCTTTCAACACTTGTCTTGGATCTTTAAAAAAGCGTCTTTCTTATGATACCTCCATAATATTAACTATATTTTTGCAGGATCCAATGATACAATAGGATAGTATAATATTGGTCAATTGTTTATTGTTATCTACCATGAAAAATCTGGTCTTTCTTGATTAGATTATGTACAAATGATGGTTTAAGCTGACTCAACAACCAACTAAGTGTAGAAAAGAGTTTTTATCGACAAGTCTTCTCGAGGGTGTCTGGACTCTGGAGCTAACTTTCTTTGTTTCCTAGAAGACAATAGAAGAGAAGATCACTTGTAGACATATTAATCTTTCGTTGGAACTTGAAAGTCCTTTCCTTTTTTTTTTGGGGGACTATCGGGACACCAGCTAATGTTGCTGTGAAAGTGAGTTGCTTGTAAATGGCTTTCCAAGATCATTTTTCTGGGCACATGTCTTTTCAGGCGCCGGCTTCGTCAGCCTCAGCAGGACCGGCGTGGCTCAGCAACGCTGTTTTTCAACGGACCGATGATGGTATGAACCGAAACCGTAAAAGCGAGAGTGGTAACAACAACGTCGGTGAAGAGGAGTTTTTGGATAGCGATGTTGGAGGTGGTGATAATTGGGAGAAGGCCAAATGCAAGGCGGAGATATTAGGCCATCCGTTGTATGAGCAGTTGTTAGCGGCTCATGTGGCTTGTTTGAGGATAGCAACACCAGTGGACCAGTTGGCGAGGATCGATGAGCAGTTGGCACAGTCTCAGGACGTGGTGGCTAAGTACTCGGTGTTGGGGCATGGTCAAGTGGTGAACGACAAAGAACTTGATCAGTTTATGGTTAGTGCTTCTTCTGTTCTCTTCTTTCACTTATTGGTCTGAAATTTGTGAGCTTAAGGTTCGTTTGTTGTTAGAGAAGGGAAGAGTTCCGATTAATTGTCTTGAGAATTGGAGTGTACTGAAAAAATACTGACTTCTAGCTGGCAGTCGTGCTAAAGATTTCAAGAAAGATAAAGATGTTTCCTTTTGTCACACCCTTGATAATTTGAAAATTTTCTGATCCAAGTATGATGTTGGAAATTCGGACTCTTCTTGGAATACTTGTAGCTCTCGTCTTTTGGTTGAAGAGTTGCTAATTGTGCAGAATTCATTCTGCCATGAAAGAGCAACTCCAAGTTTCTGGAAAATGCTGTAAGGATTAGTATTTGAGTAAAAATGGAGTCTAATCTTATCGTGGTCTTCTGTTTGCACAAAATTCTGTAGTGATTACGTCTTTTCCCTTATTGATGGCTAGGGTATTATTACAGCCTTACTTTTCCTTCTTAAGTGGTTCTGCTCCATTTGCATGTATATAATTTCAAATCTGCATCGTCATTGTTTTCTTATTTCTCATTTGAATCCCTAGTTCCCCTCTTAGAATCTTTTCCTTCTATGCAGACACATTACGTTCTGTTGCTGTGCTCCTTTAAAGACCAACTGCAACAACATGTGCGTGTACATGCTATGGAGGCAGTTATGGCTTGCTGGGAGCTTGAACAATCTCTACAAAGCCTGACAGGTAACTCGCAATCCAGCCTAACTCCTCTTCTTTAACTGATAAGAGATAAAAGAGGCCTTAGTCCTGTTCAGAAGTAGTTTTGTTCTTTTCCTAGTTTTGTTCTCCTTTTCCGTTAGCAGAATTCTAGGTGGTACAACTCTTTCAGGCCAATTTTTCATCCTAGCTTGCTTATAATTTTAATGAACAGCCTTATGCAGAGCCCGAAACGTTGTACCTGGAACAAAAAGCTGTTGACACAATGATTTATGATACGAGAACTTGTTATATTAGTAACGAAATTGAGATGATTTCATTTTGTACTATTTGTTGGATTGTGCTTATCAAGAAATTGAGTCTCATTTTGCCTGCCTATCTACCTGCTGATGTTTGCATCATTGTTCTCGATTACCTAATCTTCAACCTCACTTTCATTCTTAAACTACTATGTTGGATAATCGAAAGAATGTCTTCTTATATGCATATGCAGTAAGCTCAACATGAATGGTCGATATTAAGGGCTCTCTTCTAATTCATATAAACTTGTTTCTTTCCCTAATCCAAGTGTTTTGCTAATTCAAGTTTATCGTACTGTTGTTAAAGAATTTTAATCAATACCACCTCTATTTTGTTTGATTTTTGCCTGCTCTGGTTGAAGCAGCTAAATTCAGAACTCGATTCCTGATAAATCTTGCTTAACAGGTGTATCTCCTGGAGAAGGCACTGGTGCAACCATGTCTGATGATGATGAAGACCATGCAGACAGTGATAACAACTTTTATGATGGAAGTCTGGATGGCCCTGATAGTATGGGATTTGGTCCTCTTGTCCCCACTGAAACTGAGAGGTCCTTAATGGAGCGAGTTAGGCTGGAATTGAAGCATGAGCTGAAACAGGTTAGTCTGGAAAACATTCACATGGAATTTTAGTTAAACAGGTGCAACTGAGCAGATTTCTGTTGATACAGGAATATAAGGAGAAGATTGTGGACATAAGGGAGGAAATTCTACGTAAGAGGCGAGCAGGAAAGCTGCCTGGTGATACTGCCTCCATCTTAAAAGCTTGGTGGCAATCACATTCTAAATGGCCTTACCCAACTGTACGTGCTATCCATTTTTTCCTTTTTAATGGTGCCTCATTTATTTCATCTGAAGTTATTGATTGACATTACTGTAGGAAGACGACAAGGCAAAACTAGTGCAAGAAACAGGCTTACAGTTGAAGCAAATCAATAACTGGTTCATAAACCAAAGAAAGAGGAATTGGCACACAAACCCTTCAGGATCTACATTGAAGAGCAAACGTAAGAAGTAAGCCAATAACCAAACCAGGTTTTACTGTTAGTCCAAACTTATCTTCAGTTTGCCTATCGTAACTGGGAAAACAAGTAATGCAGGTAAAAACCAGTGAGAAGATGCTTCGTGTAAATAAAACAGGAGACTGCTAAATTTGCTACTTGTCCTTGCTTGGGAAGTCAGCATCAGAGAAAGTTGAGTGGTAATCCAACAGCAAAGGAATTGCTCTAGAGTAAATTAAAAGTTTTGCTTGGATATATGTTGCGTGCTTGCTGAAGCTTGACAACTTGGGTGCTTCTCAGTTTGTGTAAAAGTTTCACCTGTCATTTCTTTTTGACAAGGATCCTTGTTTCTACTAACTTTTTAAATTATAGCTGTACGAGTGAGGCAATAGCCAATAGTATCTTGTCTGGTTTCTTGTCCCAGTGGCATGTAGTTTTGCCTTGTCTGTACTGTACTTTACCTGGAGATATCAGAAACAATTTATTTATGGAGCAGAATCTAGAGCTTATAACAAATTTGATCATTGGAGCCACTTTTCTCTGTCAAAACAGCAAAACTACAGCAGCTTAATAATTTCCTTCTGACACCTGATTTTCTGAAACTTTAATTCCTGGGAGTGTTTATTATATTGGATTCCTCTGTTCTAACCTTCACAACATTAATCATGTTCACAAGTTTACTCAAATCATTCACTGCTAGAGACAGGAGGCACTGTTGAGTTGGAAAAGAGTTTTCCAAAACTTGTTTCAAACTCTCTGAGAAAACCAAGTTGTATTTGAATTTGAATGGTCTGGTGTTAAATCTTTGACCATAGACTGTAAATGACCACAATAGGAATGCCCTTGTGACGTATGACATGATCTCTAAAAGCACCCAGACCTGTTCTCTCTCTCATGAGAGAATTCTCAAGTTTTGACCATCTTCTGCTACAAAATTATTTTATCTAGCTTATTGTAACCGTACTTTCAGAAATAATTTTGATGCGATTGAGAAACTACCACGAATTAACATTGAAAGAAAAAGAAAAATCCAACACGGAGCAAAGAGAGCATTGAATGAAAGAATTTACAATCAAGTAATGATATTTTTACAATCTGTTTCGACTCTTATCATCCAAGATAGGAGTAGCAAATCGTGTAGTGAAACTACGAATTGAACAATCTTCATCACTCTCAGCACCTGAATCAAAGTTCAAAGCATAGCTTTCAGGGTCATATTGAAACTGGTTCTTTTGTTTCCTGTTCTTGCGATATGCACTGAACTTTCTAATGAAGGTCTTCCACTTCGGTCCTGCCAACATCTCTGAAGTTTCCTTCAGTTTCTTTAGCTTCTTGGCCACCCATGTTTCTCTGTGCTCTCCTGTCTGGTTCAGTAGATGTTTGTGTTCGATATTGTCTTGGTGGGACGATCTAAAGAAGAGTCCAAAACAATTGCACATATCAGCTGAAAAGGCGTCTTCTTCATAGCTAGCGAAGTGATCATCTCCTTTTTGTTTATGCTCCATTGTTGTCGGCGATTTGGTCGGCTTCATGATAACCTTTTCTCTTCGAGTTTATTTAAGAGTTGAGATTATAATGAAACAGAGGACTATTAATATTGGAAATCCACACAAAAGGAAGTTGACAGGAAATGGAAGAGAGGATAGACACAAACTGGGAAGAAAGATTGAAACTTTAACACGGAGAACCAACAGAAAATGTACGCTGAGTAGGAAGTAAGGAAGGAAATTCCAGGATGTTACAGGAACCTGTTAAGAGACGCGCGTTTATAAGGTTTGGTGCTCGAAAAGATCGATCTTTCCTATAATGGAATATGAAACTGCAATGGAACAGTTTAGTTAAAACATAAAACTTGACAATTTCAATGATGAACTGAAATTGAGTTCCTAGTTTCCTTGAAAGCTGTCCGAATTTCATTTATTTTTATAAAGCCGGCTCCATTTCCACTTCGAGACGCGTTGCCTTCCAAGAGTTGGCTACACCTACACGCTGTTGAAACGCTTTCCATTTGCATGAAAACTAGTCCATGCGGACTCATAATAACTAGTAAACTAACTTCAATAAGAAATAATAACTGTTGAATAGAAATTGGGATCCCTAAACCGAGTTAAGCCAACTTGTCAAAAAATATATTTAAAACGCGTGATTTAATAATGATTGAAAATCGAGAAGAAATGCTGCTAAGATTATTTTTGGTTCATGTTCCAAGCAAAAGCTATCATGCCAATCCTCATTGAAGGTACAATCCTCGAATCATTTGAAGGATGGAAGAAATCCATCAATTTAACCAATTACTACTAGCCGAATCAAGATGACGAAAATATAAGTATCAAGTTGAAGGAAGATTTAGATGCGTTGAAAAAATAGTATGGTAAAACTCAATAACATCAAATGTTCCAAACAAAGGCAAAACAACTTGAAATCCGAGGGGGTACCAAACCAATTGACAAGTTTAGAGAAGCTATACTTATTCCAGAACATCTTGGAAACAAGAAATGAAGAAATCAGGCCTTCACTGTACTACACCTAATATGCAACTTTTCAACAAAACATCAATACTATGTTTCTTTGTACATCACATAGAAGCTGAACATGCTGGTGGGCAGTGCCAGATATTGTACATATCGATACCTGATCCTGAATCATTTTTGAGCCTGGGACTGTGCTGCTGCATGAGCTTGCTGTGCTGTGTTTTGTCCCTTAGGCGGAATCTTAGCAGCCATTGCACGTAACTCACTCGCAATTCCTGTGAAGCTCGGTCTCTCTGATGGTTCTGCTGCCCAGCATCTCTCCATCAACAATCTCCAGTCAATATCGCAAGATTCGGGGACTGGCGGCCGCAACGTATTGCTTACAATACCACCTGAATGTGTAGTAGGCAATGATAAATGTAGTTAGATCATAATACTCTAATGCTACATGATGTTTGGTACAGCTTAAAAGTTACCTATAATTGCCCCATAGTGTAAATCTGCATAAGGCTCTTCCCCAGTTAAAAGTTCCCACAGCACGATACCAAACGAGAATACATCAACCTAAATCAAATGAAGACAGATTATAACGAAGAGGAATGTTCAATCTTAAACACAGAAATAACAGAAAATGAAGAAAAACCTGAGGGGAGAAAAATTTTGACAAGAGCAAAGTAGAAGACAATTGAAAGCACATACCTTCTCAGACACAAGACTACTGCTGCCATTCAGAAGCTCTGGTGCCATCCATGGAAGTGTCCCACGCACTCCACCTGAGATAAGTGTTTGACATTTTACCTTAGATAAGCCTAAATCACCAACCTGGTGAAAAAGCAGAAGTTAGAACCAAAATACATTAAATCACCAGGAAGACAATGCAGGAATTAAAAACAGTGCATTTGATAAACAAATTAAATTTACGATCTTAAAAGTGCAACCATTGTGACCAACAAAGATTGAAACTTTCAAGCACTTGTCAGCAAGATGCCTCTATTGTTGAACTTTGCATTCATCAACACGTTTAAGCTAAAACACTAGATCAGGCAATTTCAATACTATATCCATAGTGTTACCCAACCTTTTTATTCAAGATTGGAATAAGGATTAAGCATAAATGTTAAAAGGGTAGTATTCACTGGTTTTTAGCTCACTTGGATTCACCTGAAACTTAAAAGAATCCAATAAGATACAAAGAACGGCACTATTTATCAACTCCGTAAGTATTGAAGCTATTGGTAAAGAGTTAAATTTAGATGTTCAACTATCTCCTAGAAGAGTAAGACAAAAACAGTATTTTCCAATAAAAGAAGGAAATTAGGAAAGGAAAACTCTCCAGAGAGGACCTTTACATACTAAAATGGCTCTCTGCAACCCCAAGCCTCCATCCTTTCATCCTTCCATTGTTTCCATTCATACAAATGGAATTAAAAGGAAGTTTTGGTGATTTTGCTTGATTCCTCTTATTCTCAGAGCAGTTTTCCAATGTATTAAAGACCAATTTGGCACAAGGAGAACTTGACTTTCTAAATAAAGGAACCGTTAGAAATTCAAGTTTGTCAAACGGACACTTCTTGAGTTCCAGTGACTAACCTTACATATTGGACGGTGAGGATCCCGAAGATTGACAAGTAAATTATCACTCTTCAAATCAAAATGCACTATATTCTTTCCATGCAGGTATTCCATTCCAAAAGCGACATCCATAGCAATCAAAAGGCGCTTACGTTTGTCAAGGCTCCTGAAAATAAGAAGTGAGTTCATCAACTTTTTGATCCATTGAGGAATGGTGTGGAGATTTGGATGGAGAAGGAAAAATAAATCCTCAATGAGAATGCAAACCTTTCGTTCTTCTGTAAAGCCGTTCTTAGTGAACCATTAACCATAAATTCTGTCACTGTTGCCACAGAACCTCCAGGGCCATCAAGCACAACACCATAAAAGGCTACCACATTTGGGTGGTGCAAGTCAGCAAGTTTAATAGCTTCATTCCAGAAATCATCTATCTGAATCAATTATGCACCATAAGAAGTCAGGAGACAGGAAATATTGAAAATTTGAGTTCGAATAATTGGAATAAGGAAAAAAGGAGGGGTGAAAAAGACCACAAACCATGCGTTCTTGTTCAGAAGGTTTCCCCGTAAAGCATCTGTCATTGATTCTTTTAATGGCAACATCAGTACCTCTCCATTTTCCATGATAAACAGTTCCAAAGGTGCCAGAACCCAATTCTCGTAATTCTTCAAGGTCACTATTCTTTATGATCTGCAATCAACAAAAAGAATGTTTGAAGTTCGAAGTTGATATTTGATAAACACAGACCCAAAAAAGATAGCCATTTTTCAAACCTGCAAACGACCAATGCCTTGTGAAACCGGAAATCCTAAATTCAACTTCTCGGGCAGTTTGACCTTGATTTCCTGAATGATAAAAGTAAATGCAAAAAATGCAACAATTTGAACATAAAAACAATTAAGGCAATTTAGAAAGAAACACCAAATCAATGATAGATATATGTCAGACACCTCAAGTTTAGCTTTATGCTGCATTTCTACTTCTTTGTTTGAAATGTCTTTCCTTTGATCTACTTCACAAAGAGACTCATTAATTTGATTCCCAGTGGAGTCAGAACTAGGAGGCATGGACTGGAAAACAGAATCAGCTACACCCTCAGCTACAATCCGAAGTTCTTGCTTGACTTGTTCATCTGCTGAACCTTTACCAGAGAAAAAGGAAATAAAGAACTCAGCCACTTTTGCATTGACATAAACCACAAATTCCAATTACAGAGAAAATCAAATCAAAGTTTAAGACCTTTAGAAGATTGAGTATGTTCCAATCCCAAATCATTACTTGAATAGCTAAATGGCTGGGAAACCTCACAGTCTGCTATGTCTGCAATAAATTCTCCAGTATTGCCCAAATGGTTGGTGTTGAAAGGATCCCTATTACCAAAGGCATCTTTTCTCGTGGAGACTTTACTAGGTCTAGGAGGAGGAAAGTTAGTATCATGCCTACAATTCCAGGGATCCTGGTTGCTGAAAAGTGAGTTTGAGGAATCTTGAACATCTTTGGCACCACCTAGTGGCAATAAAGATGATGCATTATTTGCGCCTACTGCTTCCATGTTGTTGGGGACAAGCTTTGGCTGCATAAGTGATGTATCATTTTTCAATCCAGAATGTCCAGTTCTATCAACAACATAGGCTGGCTCTGCAGCAGATAATGCAGGGTTTATGGGATCCAGAACTCCAATCTTTGACTGGAGATACAGTCCTGGATTACCCAGATTAGGAGGATTAGTGACTTCACTTTGTGGCAATGGATGAGAACTGAGTACATAAGAAGCTTCTGTTGAAGAAGGAAGCACTTCAGTTTGCTTCACATGATTTGGATCCAGAACCACTTGATGCCTGTTAAAAGCACTATCAAGAAGCACTTCTCTTCCTGCTATCTGCTGGGTTACATGATCTAAGATATCCTTCATTCCAACTGTTGACTGAATCTGGTCAATTGGATTAACCTCAGATGGATACACTCGGAGACTTTCCATCATTCTATCAATTGGTTTCAGCTGTTCATCATCTTTGGAAGCAAGGGAAGGGAGTTTACCGGTGTATTCCACAGGAGATTCATGGAAAAGGAGCTCAGAGGCTTGAACAGGTTGACCAGCAGAGTTAGGGATATTACAGTTAATATTTTGGTTCAATGAGGCCTCTTGTTTTATGTGATACTGGGTGGGGACTGGAAGTTGCTGCATCAAGTCATCTTGTTGAGAATGAGGAATAGTGCTTGTGAACATACCATAAGGAGTGTGTGCATCAGCAGGTAAAGTCATCATGTCACTGGGAACTGAAATATTAGGGTGATTATAATTTTCCACTTTCTGGACTGTAGATCCTTCATTTCCCGAAAATCCATCCGATAAGAAATTTGTCTCATATCGGGGCAGTTGAATTTGATGATCCACATGAGCACCACTTGTGATTTGAGGCCCAGAACCATGCTCAATGTCCCCCAAGGCTCCAGATGACACAACCCTAGGCTGACCTTTCATAGTGTCTTCTGGAAGAAGACTGTAATGAACTGGGTGTGAGTCGGACAAAGGGCTCACAGAGCTTTCTCTTTGATCCTGTACCAAAGGATCCGAATGTGCATGAGGCAATGCTTTGTGACACAAATAACAGTCCTCTAATCTTGCAGGTTTCTCATGGAAAATTACCTGTTGATGAGGCACTGAAGCATCAGACAAGGCAACATGCTCCGGTTGTGGAACAGGCCGCCAGCCATAGCCACCTCCAGCAGTTGCTGGTGGATTTACAGCCTGATACATTTTGTAGCTAGGGTCTATAGGAAGCTGAATAAAATGCTCCAACCGAGTTGCTGGGGGTTGCATAAGCGGCTGAACCAAATTTGGCCTCATAGCAACATGAGAAGACAAAGGAGTAACTGCCACATGTGCTGCAGGAACAACTTGACAAGGAGTTAATCCAGTGTTACTATTACAAAGCTGCTGTTGGTTGTAAATAGACGCAGTATTACCCAACAGATGAGCATTTGGAAATCCCATATGAGGGGGGAGATGATGGTTAGTATAAGCTGGCAAGTGAGGTGCGGGTGCTGGAATCGTCATTCCAAGTTGATGGTTATCATATCCCATCTGTTGCTGTGGTAAAGAAACAGGAGCAGACCTTTCAAGTTCAACCTCCGGCTGAGAAGGCAAAATTTGGTGAGGGCCAGACTTAACAACTGGAATGCCCAGGGAAACTGCAGAAGCATCTGCATAAACTGCAGGGCCAGGATCGGCAGGTGCCAACTTTGTACTACTTTCATGAGAAGTACCAGAATTCCCTCTAGGAGATAATAAACTGGTTGAAGGTGGTCCATTCACATCCCCTAGGCCGCCAACACCTGAGCTATCAACAGCCTCAGTCCCACTGAAATCAGAATTCTGGGTTGAGGTTGCACTTGCAATACTCTCCTTCCTTGCAATACCCCCACCACTACCACCTCCAGTATCCAAAATCCCATTTACTGCATCAACATATCGCTGCCCATTATCATGTAAATCCAATTGCAGCATGCCAGAGATATCAAGGTCTGTAGGTGAAAACAAAAACACCCTTAGCTTAGCAGAACCATCCGAAGACTTCTCAGCCAACTTTTCATACTCATCCATCATATTGTCAAGATCATCAGCACATGAAACTGATACCAATGAATCAAGATCCTCATCTGGTAGCTGGTACTTAATAACCACAGGCTGCCCATAAGTCTCAATCATCTTTTGCATTAGCTCATGAAAGCTCACATCTCTCCTCACACTTATAATCCTTGTTTGCCCACCAACATATCTCAATGCACCATCGCTCGGTCTAGGCAAAATCTTCCCACCAAAACTACACAAAAACTTAACTTTCTTCCCCGACACTGAATCATCGCCTCCATCTTCACTTCCATGATCAGCACCACTTCCACTACCACGATTTCCCAAACTTGAGCTAGAACCAAAGCCCGAACTTTTCAATTCATTGCTTCCATTAGCATTGACCCGGTTAGCCATATTGGAGTTACAAGCAAGCCCGGCAGTCATATCACTGATTTTGCTAGAATGATCAACAGCATTACCCACCACCCTGTGCCCAATATTAGCACTATAACCAAATCCAACAGCTCGGGGATTCATACCAACATTTACATTCCCAGCCGGGACATTCAAGACCGAGCCCCAGCGAGCAACCCCTGGAGCAAGATTCCCATACGCAAAACCCACAAAACCCGCATCCGAAACAGGTGCCGGGTAAAAAACAGGTATTGATCCTTCTGGGTTAACAAAAAATTCTGGGTTTTGCGGAGTCGCCGTATTGCTAAGACTAGTAGCCGCACTAGTGTTTGTAGCCGCCTCAATGCGCTGCTCTTCAGCCAAGCCTCTAAGCGCAACATTTAATGGCCTCGGGTCCTTTGGTACTGAGTTTTGATCAAATGCCATAAGAGAATACAAATTCGGAGCTGGAATCAATCCACAGAGACAAAACTAGAGTCCTGTTTCATACATCAACTTAGTTTAAGATCAGAGATAAACCCTTTTCAGATTATGCAGAAAAAAGAACAAAAGGTACAAACTTTATTCACTGAGAAAACAGAGTTACAGATAGAGAGGGATATATACCAGATTTCTCGCGACAAACAAGAGACAGAAGAAGGAGTGAAGGACCGAGTCGGTGAGTACTGTTCGGAAAGAAAGCTTTAACCTTTGATTCAGGGCTTCTAGTGAATCTTTATTTTCAATATTTTCTTCAGTTCTGTTTTCAAAGATTTGGATTTTACTAGGTCTGGGTGGGTCTGGGTCTGCTCCTTTTTTTTTCCTTTAGATTTTAGAAATTCTTCTTTTTCTCTTTTGGGAATTTCATATTGAGCTGCTGCTGAGTGATGTTTTGTTTTTCTTTTGGGTCTCACGAAAATGAGGACTTGTCGTTTTGTTCTGTTTTTACTTTTTAATGAATATATGTATTTCTTAGGATTTAAGGAAGCAACAGAGAGTGAAATGAGGAGAAAGGGGATTAAGCCACGTGGACACGTTCATGCAGAAGATTTGATAGTTACCAGTCAAAGCTGGGGTTCGTGTTTTTGGTTGGAAATATTTAGATGGCGACTTTGCTCTCGTGTGAGACCGTTGAGTGTGACTCTACACTTTTTTTAAAGTTCCTTTGCTGTAACTTTCTTTTCTTTTTCTCTCTTTTTCTTATTTTCTCCTCTTTTTTAGTTTGATATATTGAATATACAATTATTATTATTATTATATATTTGTTGTAAATTTCTCATTTTAAAAAGAGTTTAGCATAAAATCAATCTTATCAAATACTTATTTTTAGAATTACCAAAAAAGATCGAATCTAATTAAAAACTTTATTACATACACTTTTAGGTATGCGTTGATTAGACTAAAAGGAACGTCGGTAGATCCAAACAAAATTAAAACCGAGGAAAAGATTGTCACAGTTGTTATGGGAGAGCATTGCAAGGAAGGGTTAATCACTTTTTGTAAGACTTTTTTTTTCTAAAAAACATTGCCACATATGCATGAGCAGTAATGGTGGTTGTGTTTTTTTAGTTAGTTTATGAACAAGACGGTTGGTAGTTGAAGATACTTTAGGGGGGGAGGTTGTTCGTTCTTGGCATGTCTACTCTCTCATGTTCTTTCCTCTTTTCTCAAGATTTCTTCATTTGCTTTGTTGATCTTTTTTTAAGTATTACTTTTCTTATTCCTTTGTTGTTTTATTCAAACACATATTTTCGTCTTGAAGGAGATCGATCGATTGTGAGACAAAACAACAGGAAAAGTTCCTGTGGAAACATCCAAATGTTAAAGAATGTTAGCTTTTGAAAAACAAAGCAGACAACAGCTCTTGACTTGTTGGTTCTTTGATTTTGGTGCTTCCTACGCGCAAAATCTTTGGACGAACAAAAGTGCATTATCTGTTTTAATCACTTGCGTAAATTGTGCCAATGAGTTGAAAGTGACGTGTCTCCTCTCTTTCGCTAACGATGTCGGCCTGTCCCATAATGACCGTCGTTGTTAAATTTAGAACGTAACATAATCACATATAATAGTTTAGTTTGGCTCAATAATCATATGAATATATTCTTGCGTCAATTTCATGGCATTAAATTTTTTTTTAGGACGTGTATATTGATAGGAGGGGACCGGATTTCTTAAGAAATACAACAGAGTTAAATCCTCCCCTTGTTTGCTACAATATATTAGGAGGGTTAAAGTCAGATTAACCTGGCAATCAATAGAAGACAAAACAAACAACAAAATACACAAAACGTAATAAAAAAAATACCATTTATTTTACAAAAAAAAACTCCTTTAATGCAAAAAAGAAAAATTACGAGACTCGTAAGTCCAGCTCCAAACTCCACTATCACCAATCAAAAGTAGATTACACTATTAAGCAAGTATACATTTGAGATATGATCTTTAACAATTATCAAATGTACCAAATTTCAAAACAGATAATAAATTCTGTGAAAAAACTTTATCTAAAAATAACAGCAGTCTTACGAAATTTATTAGTAAATATCTAATCGTTAAAATCTGATCTCCATCGTTCATAATGCATATTAAGATGTCGACTACCTCCGATTAAAAATTTAAGTTGATCTGACAACGCTTGACCCTCTAATCATGCTTTTGATCATGACTGTTATGTGCTAAAACTTATTGAAAAATTCTTGCAGATATTCGGCTTACTTTTGTCACCCAAAAAGTTACGAAAATTACTCTTTAATAGTGCTTAAATAGTTAAGGCAAATTCCTAATGGCCTTAAGACATTACTCGTTAGTCTTAGAACTTTTTCAACATAAATTAGGAGTCCAAAAAACCGAACATATATTTATCAAATTATTTCATATATCATTATATTACTATACTTTATCTCTATATATATAAACAAGTTAACACAATGAAAGAAATTTAATGGGTAAAACTTGGAATAAAAAGAACTGAATGAGTAAAACTTTGTATTATTATAAAAAGAGTTAAATGTAAGTATTATAAATTGTGAAATATTTTATTTAAAAAGAGATATACATAATACATAATTTATTATTTAAAAATTTTAAGTTTAAATACAGTATTCTAATTATATATAAACTTATCTTTTAAAACTCTTTCAAAACCTTCTATTAATATCAAAGTTAGGTCGGTAAAATCTAATAATTAGAGATTCATGAACAAGTAAAGTTGTTGTTCTACAGTCGTTAACAAACAAAACTGATCTACAGTTAAATAAGTTAAAAAGAAAAGACGTTCGAACAACCGAGAGACATGGTTACACGGAACAAAGTTGACTAGAGGTTGAGTGTCTATACATGGGGCGAGGGAAACACTTGCATTCACTAATGATTCCAGCCCAGGTTATCATTCTTTTGAATCGTGGTACGTGGGAACAATCAAAGGCAATGATCGAAGGTACCAAACTGGAGTGGTTTCTATGTAGATATGGAGGCGTTGGTGGTGGGGCCGATACTATTCGGGATAGGGTTTGGTTTCGCGAGGGGTTATCGAGAATCAACTCATCACCTGACTAGTGGACCGACGAGCAGTTGCCAAGTAATCCTTCGACTTGACACTTTTTAACAGCTTCCCTGACATGGGGACAAAACTCTACTCTACAGTTGTCTCTTGCCCCCCAAAAAATCTTGATTCCTTAATTAATCACCTATTGATTCTTGCCTTCTTGGTCTTGAATAGGACAGATTATCTCGGCAATCATGCCATTTTTGTTTTTAGGTAACTGGTAACGTGTGGATTGAGTCGAATAGTCGTATGGAAAATGATAAAAGAATCAACGCGTTTCAACTTTATGACATCAGCTCTCTCGTTTTGTTGCAAGGTAATGTGTGAAAAGAATCATTTTTATATTAAAAAAGTGTTTTTTAACTATATTTACTATTTATGTTTTATTATGATTTTTTCCGTTTGTATATTTTAATTATGTATTAACCAATAATTTTAAAAGTTTAATCCGTTTAACTAGTTTAACTACAAAAATCTTGAACTGTTCAACTTTGCGATTCTTTTTTAACTTTTCGGTTTGATTTACTTTAATAATTTTTGTTAAAATTTGATTAATTTATTAATTAATCGGTAAATATTATAAATTAATAAGTTTTTAATAGTTAAAATAAATCAAAAAATTTTTATTTAATATTTTTTAAAATTAAACATCAAATTCTTCTATAATAAAGATAATCTCTTTCAATCATATATTAATTCTTTAACCAATTTTATGAAGGTCTAATAGTAATTAAACCTTTTAAACATTAAACATTTGTCTTATGTTTTTAAAGCATTGGTATTAAGTATACCAAATTTAATGATTATGATTATGTACATCATGTAACTATAATATTTTTAATAATATAATTTATTTTGATTTTTTAGTTATATTAAATTTTAACAAAATATTTAATATTATTTAAGTCCGTGTTTTCGAGTCCACGAGTCAATTATCAAATATGTGAAGTAATTCATCCTGGTAAGTCATTTTAATATTATCTGAAGTACCATTCAACACTCTTATCTTTTTCTAATATTAAATTAAATAGTATTTAGTCAAAATCAACAACCAATTAAAATCTTTACTCAGCACTAATATTTCTTCATTTCGATTTGTTTATGGATAACCTAGTATCCTTAAATTAGGGAAATCAGTTATCAGTTATTAGGTCAGTGGACGGCAAAAAAGAAACGGATAAGAGGATTGATTGGCTCTTTTTGTTCTACTTCCTCACGAAGGTGTTAGAAATCACTAAATACAATTCCAAGCTTAACGGATAAAGGAAGAGGCTACATGTCCATAACGTAGAAAAAGTAAGCATCAAAGTAGGTTGAAAGTGAATAGCGACCAATCTTCGAAAAGTTACGCCATATATAGAAATTATTGTTTCTTAATGAGTATGTAGTTATTAGAACATGCACTAAACAAGGTAACGTGACGAAGAAGCAGGGCTATATTACGGTGTTAATATTCCGATGTTGATTAGAAAGTTTTCCTATGATGACGGATCTGATCAATTAGTGACCGTGTGATATGTATAATTTATTTATATTGCTTTAGACGGTCAACTTTTAAGAACTTTTCCAGTGGGTAGGAGACTTTTCTACCTACTTAACTATATTGTTAACCGGAAGATTCCTGTCTAAAATATTTGTTTAATTTGTATTAAATTATTGAATTTGTATTAATGCGGTTCATCTAATCCAACTTTGTAAATGACATTGTGCCCAGCGACGAATCCAGGATTTTAGTCTTGGGGGGACAAGAAATCCAAGATTTTAGTCTTGGGGGGGTAAGAACTTAAACCACAAATTTTTTGTAGGGGCAAGGAACTATATATATATGTATATATTCTGAAAAATTTTGAGTCTTGGAGGGGCCATAGCCCCTGC
>JAOTBA010000007.1:26910695-26923921 GCA_025629845.1 Erythroxylum squamatum
TAGAAGGGTTAACTTGATGTAAGCAATACCATTTTTTATAAGAAGACTTCTCCTCTCCCAAATATTCTTAAGTTTTAATTTCAGTTTTTATAACAATATCCTCTGTTATTCAGGTTTTTCCGGTCAAGGAAGCTTTTTGTTGGTCTTTGTTTTGACTGGTGCATTCCACGTTCCAGGAAGCTTCCCTGCCACCTTCTTCTTGTTATTGACTTGCAACATTTCCACTTGGGCACTTGGTTTTTGTAAACCCAAGTCCTGTTTTTAACTGTAGCCATAGTTTCATTCGAGAAGAAAATTTACAGCGATTAAAAATATTTGCTTTTGAGAGAGACATGGTGAAGACATGATCTTTCAATTCCAGGGACCCCTTTTGTCTATTAAACCTTTCTAGCCAAGCTTTTCTCTTTGCCTATCCTTGTTTTGGACATGGGCTTTCAATAATTTTTACATTTATTAAGATACCAAAGATCCTATCTTCTTCTTCTTCTTATATAGGAAATGAATTCGAGTTATTTTCCATTTCTTTGATTCACATTGAAACATCGAGAAGAATAGGCTGCTTTCGATTGTTTGAAGCTTTTCTCTGTTCCGGGAGTTGTTCTTTGTCCTCAATATCAATGGCTGGAATGTTACCTGGTGTGGAAAGCGCTCGGAGGAGACGATTCCATCAGAGCGGAGACATGCCTACCGTCTCCACTCACGGCTATTCAAGGCGGTCGTCCTTTTGCTTGTATGCCAGTAACCATAAAAGTTCTCATCTTTGCTCGATCCCCTCTCTGGTAAAGTCCCTTCTCTCCAATCCTTCCTTCTCTGAATCTTTTGTCACTAAGATGATTGTTTCTGGATCTATAACTTCCAACCCCACTTATCTTTTTTTGTATCTGATAACATTTACTTTGTTGGAACTGTAACAGAGAAGAGGAGTACTGAACCATGCATCTGAAGATGAGAAACTAGGAGAAAGAGCTAGAGAAGCCAAGGAAAGATTAGACGAAAGGCTGAGAAATCAAAGCAAATCAGCTACAAGAAGGTACCTAACTGCAGTTGCAGCTACAGACTAACTTTTGTAGTTCCCCTGTTGGGTGTGTTCATTGTCTTGATGTTGTTTGGTTATCCACATGTCAGGGATTGTAGTTCTGGGAGACCAGTGGCACAAGGGGAGTTTCAGACAGAAGTGTTTAGTACGAGGAGTAGTAGAAACAAGAGGTTCAGTTGGACCAAATTTAGCTGGAGAGCTAGTGACCAAGATGAATGCATAGTCTGTCTTGAATGGTTCAAACCTGGAGACCAACTGATGCACTTACCTTGTGCTCATAGGTTCCATACCATGTGTTTGTTCCCATGGCTCGAGACCAACTCTCATTGTCCCTGCTGTAGAATGGAAATACACGTTGAACTCTCTTAGCAGTATTGTTCTTCTTTTTCCTTTGTCTTTGTACATACTGTGAGATGATCCTGTTGCTGTTAGAAACTTCGTGTCTTATTACTGAATAACAATTCAGGTTAAATATAAAATCTGATTCCTAACATTCACAAATTTTAGTATAATTTTCAAGTTATGAGAAATGACAAACAGAATTTGCAAGATACCAAGGAATGAGAAACTTTTGTGTCACATATTGTTGGGAAGCAATAGGATTACGACGTGACCTCAGGAGCATGAGATGAAATGGTTATGTATTAGTACACGAAATAATTTATTATTTCATGATCAAACTCTACTTGAGCAAACCATGGGATCAAATCTTTTGTTTTGATAAACCGTTGTTACCCTATTTTATTAAAATTTATCAATATATTTATGCAGGTTCACATAAATATATGGATCAAAATAGGATGATCCAACCCGCAAACTATACCCAATTATCCTTTTTTAGGTTTTTTTTTTGACATTTCGTATCAACTTCTATGCAGAAACTCATAGTTATAGAAGGTTGGAGCATCTTGTTAAGGTTGTTCCAATCCTATGCTACTTAATTTTATCCGAACACTTATGTTGAGATGATATTTAATGAAACATAATAAAAGCTGATTAATTAGAATAAAGAATTTGTTCCAACCATAAATTCCCGAATGAGGAAGTATGGAACTTGATTATTTTATGAGCAATAATTATGACCTAAATTCAAATAATTAATTAAATATAATATTTAAAGATTTTATGAAATCAAAACTTAACAATTCAATACTAAAATTCTTATAAATCCTTCTTCAAACCATCTTAAAGCGGCAACATTCTAAAAATTGAACCACATCTTTAAAAACTTAGATATTGCAAAAACAGTTGAAGACAATGGGAAACCAAGCAAGTGACCTATTGTATTGTGTCTTCATGTCCTTAACGAAAGGTAGCAGACAGGAGTGACTCTTGTTGATGAGAACTTGTGAAATTTTAGCACTTAAAAGTAAAGCCAAGTGAAGAAAAAAAAAAAAAAGTAAAGCCAAGTGACGCTCATCGCTCTGGATGTCACTCTCTATTTAACGTTGCTTTGCCCCACCTTCACATTGAATCTGTCTTTTAGCTCTGACATCACTAAATAATGCAATACACTTGTCCAAAAAGTGGGCTACCTGCAATTTTTTCCTCTATCAACTATCAAAATCATCAAATTGGCTTTGATATCACAAGGCAATCAATCATCTGTTCTATTATGTTAGTGAGCCAAAGCCACATGGTATTCCATTAGTATCTAAAATACAATAAGATAAAGACACCCAATTATTTGTTATAATTTACTAAAAGCCATCTTTTATTTATTTTTTTAAAAAATTATGGTTATTTTAATATTTTTATTATATTTTAAATTCTTAATTTTATCTAATCTTTAACCAACTTCGATTAGATTTTTTAAATTTTAAATTTCTTGACTTACTGTTTTAAATTTTGGTATGATTTTTGACATATTATTTTAAAATTTGTGACATTCCAAACACACCAAAAAGAAGTTCTGTATTTAGCAATTACTACGCAACTTTCTTGAGTCCTTATTTTGTGTTTTTTTTTTCATATTATTTCTTTTTACAGGATTAACTATGTTTAACATCTATTATTACACTTTCGTTTCATTATTAAGGGGGTGCTTGGTTGATGAAATTGAGAAAGGATTAATGGGTAAGGAATGAAAAATGAATAGTTAATTGTTTATTATCATTATAGGGGCAATAGTTTGATATCTCTTTTTTGAGAAATTCTTCGTACCCTTCATTTAGTAAAGGAATGAAACTCATTTCTTACTAGTAACTTTTAACAAACCAACTATTACCAATCATAATAATAATCATTCCTTTTTCTTAACCAATCATTATAATTATAAAGATAATTTTCATTTCTTACCTTTCCTCGTATAAACCAACGGCACCTAAATAATCGAGTTGTCAATTTTTTAACGGGCTCCAAGAAATTAAGGCTGAAGCGTCGTATCATTTCAACGTTTAGTTGGAAACTGGACAATCGTGAATTTGACGTTTTTGAGAGGTTGTGCATAAACAGTAATGGCTCTTAGTTAACTAAAGAAGAAGATCAATTTTCCATCACATCATATTCTCACTCTCATTTTGTAGCTAATTGTCTAAATTTAAAGGAAAAAGCAACAAACAACTAAATATCCTTTGACCAACAAACAACTAAATATACTTCTAAACAAGAAACTAACCTTTGAGCTGCAACATATCGTTATTAACAAATTGATAATTTTTAATTAAAAGTTAATTCTGCCCAAATTGTCTAAAAATTATTACTTGCAACTAATTCTTGATTTGATAAAAAATTAGGTTTAATTCAATTGAAAATCAATAAATTAAATTAAATTTGATTTAATTAACTTTAGATTTGAATTTAAGTGTTAAGGTTTAATTAAATTTAAAATTTTGTAAACCTAACTAATTATGAAAATTTTTAGTATTCCTATATTAAATTAAAATTTAAGTATTTAAAACAATTTTTAATTTAATTTGTTGTTATCCTTAATTTGTGAACTATTGCAAATTTATAATTTATAAATTCTGATTAAAGAAAAACTAAAAAACAACTTCAACAACATGTCTGATATAAAAACAGCTTGGCAGGAATGGATCAACATTTCTAAAATCCATATTTTTATCATGTCTTGTTTACAAGCATAGAGAAAAATGTTGGCGTGCACTACATGTGATCGGCAAACGACAACGTTCACCAAATCATTGATTTATAGGCTACTTTTATAACACTACCGTCGCTGTCCCAACGGCTAGTACTAAAAGTGACCGTTTAAGCACCCGTAATTCAAAATCTTGGTGAGCCCAGGCAAGCTCGGTTTTAAGAAACCATATATAGATTCACATAAAAATGTCACAGACCCACCTAGGAAAAGAAAGAAGAGCAAAAAATTCAAGAAAATCTCACAGAATCTCCGTATCTTTAAGGTCTGGCAACTCGGAAGAATCGCCAAGAAACTTGGCCACTCCAATCGCTGGTTCGGACAGCAAGAACAAGAGAGCATCAAAAATGGTCTACTCATACACACCAACTTACTATTCCACACTCCATGACTCAATCACCTCTCTTTGCAAGACGATTCTCCCATTTTCCTTGAAGAAAAAGCGGTTGCCGGCTGCTGAGCACAGGCTTGCAAAGCTGCAATCTGATAACTTGAAGTGGCAGCAAGACTCCTTCCATCAGATCCTTAACCTGATGGGACTTCATAGAGAAGGGATCTTAGCTGAAAATGAGGTTGCTGCTTTTCGGACGCATTTGCTTGAGACCCTTATCGCTTCTCCACCTGAACATGAACAAGCTGCCATCTTAAGGGATAAACTGGTTTTCTTGCAGGTTAGTTTCTGACAAATGTTGTATCTACGTTGTAAAATAGCTACTTTTTCACTAGTTTCTTCGATCGACATCTTTGAGTTTCATTCCTAGTGTAATCTCAGAAATCAACTTTCGAGTTAAAAAGTTCTGATCTTTAGACTGGTGTGGATCTGATATTAGTAATATACCAATTTGTTGGCCTCATTCCTGTAGGAGCTGCTTTATGCACAATGCATATCAGAAGACGAGTATCATTCTTCAAAGAGGCCTTTGCTACAAAGACTAGCAGTTCAAGGAGCAGAAATTGAGGCTAGAGATGTTGTAGTGGCTGGCCAAAAGGACCCCAAAGAGAAGACAGACGAAGTTTGGTCAGTAATCGATTTAAAAGATGATAAATGCTTGAATGCCAAAGAAGAAACTCTGCAACACACGAACAAATCAAAGTCGAGCTCAGCTATGAAGCAAATCAAAGGAGCAGCATCAGTTTTTGGGTTTATGTCATCTCACAAACAAGTGAAATGCAAAGAAGAAAAAAGCATATTTGACACTGGAGCCAAAGTCAACTCCTTTGGTTACGTAAATGGTGAAGATGAAAATGCACATTGGGAAGGCCAGTTGAAGGATCGTGAAAGTGAAACCAAGTCGATTCTTATGCTTGAAAGCGTAATACCAGTTGAGAGCAGAAAGGAAAGTGGAAGCACCGATAAGACAATGAGGAAACCTTTCAGGACTTTGTTCTTAAGAGAACAGAGAGAGGCATGTGATGGAGGTGGAAACAATAGAGTTGATTCTGGGGACAAAGCATCAAAATCGGCCAAAAAACAATGGGGTTTTGATGGATTTAAGAAGTGGAAGAGAAATGAATCTGAAGATGAAACTGCACCTTTGCCCCTAAATATTGAGAGGTCAGACTGTGAAGCATATACAGCAGGATCATGCCACCTTGTCAATAGCCCCATTGGCGAGGGACCAAACACTAAACAGATCAAGAAGAAGCTGCACTCAAATGGTTCCCCTTCTGATTTTTTCATTGACAAGGTCCATTCTTGAAGCTTTTGTTTTCAACTTTAACCTTAGCTCTAGTTTCTTGGCGTAACTCTCTATGCACTCTAACTCAGGTAGTGGGGAATAAGATAAAGAAGGAGCTGTTAAGAATTCAAACAGAACTCAGCACCTCAAATCAAAATTTGAAGTTCTCGTAAGCATTTACCACTGAACACTCAAAACTTTAAAATGCAAGTACAAGTTTATCTACTTCTTCTCTTGAATCATAACCTTATTGTGTGACAGCGACGACCAAATTGAAGCAATATCCACCAAGCTTCCCGTTGACAAGGCTGATCTGGAAAAGTTCTTTCCCAAGTAAGGCTGCAATAGCATTCATCTTTCTTCCTCTCTTAAAGATGCAAGTAAACTTTAGCAATGTTACTTCAGTATATGATCTAGTTCAAACAAACAAACAACACCACTTATTGTTACCCTGTTTACAAGGTCATGGTGTGAGCGATATAGTGATATTGTACTGGATGTTGTGAAGAAAGAATTCAAGGACCATGTGGGTGAAATGGAGGAGATGCGAAATGTTTCCAGAGAGAAAAATAGAAAAAACTCAATGAGATGGACAACATTTGATGATGATGATACTGAGAATTGTCACCCAAATTTCTTTGCTCCCTCAAGTCATGACTATGCTACCTCCAGGAATCAGAATTTAATGCCAAAGGAAGAACATGCATATGCAAATCGCTCCCATGGCGTTAACAAGTCCTTCGAAAATCCATTCTTCCATGATTGTGATCTAATAAGCAGCAAAACATCGTCTTACCAGAACCCCTTTTGGACATCAAGGCATGGGACCTTGCATGGTTAGAACTGGAAGTCCGAGAGGACATGGAAGTTGCACACTGAATACGGTAGCTTATGTTCAGTGAAAGTCCGCGAGTGCATGGAAGTTGCACACTGAATACAGTAGCTTATGTTCAGTGAAAATGTGGTAATGTATGAACTTGAAGAACTCTGTTCTTCGAAGATTTGAACATCTCTTCATGATTCTAGTTATGAGATAATTGCAGACGTAACAAAGTGTATTTCCAAATGCTTAAATATAAAGTAATTGCTCTTACACAGTTGCATTGCCTTTCATCTGTGGGAAGGAATTTAGAACTCAATGAAAAGCCAAGGAAAAGAAAATAGAAAATATATAAGAACGGTATATATACAAATTTTCAACTCAAAACACTTTCTGAATTGACGACATTAGAAGTCTCCCTATGTCCTTGACGAACATCTCCTCGACAAAGAGGACATACCCTGCAAAATCACAGAAGAGGGGACAGCGAAGTGTCAGGACAGGAAGGGATATGGACAAGGGAAGATAAAGCCAGAAAGAAGCAAAGGGCAATCGTAATAATACCCATGTATCTCTTTAAGCCATTTGTCAACGCAAGACATGTGGTACTCATGGTGGCAAGGAAGAACTCTTATTTCCTCGCCTTCGTCATAATCCGCAAGGCAAATATAGCATCTGTACATCACATTCTATCATATATTTTTCATTTAAATTAAGGCTGCTTTGCCTTGCAAAGATTGTTTGGAAAAGAAACTTACTGATCAGTATCATCTCCACCAACTGCTTTGTCTGCCTTCTTGTGACTCTTGAGAGGGAAAGAGTCGACCAATGATTCAGGAGCCGGTAGTGACATCATAGATAGGGAAAGAGGCACAGGCTGCCGATGAATTTCATCCAGAACCTGCAGTTTTTCACAAAATAAAACTTAACAGTATTTGCAGGCCTAATAAGCATACATAACTTCAACCAAGGCAAAAGGCAAGCAAATTGATAATGGAAAGCTACCTCAAAAAGAGCTTCAGCAACCATCACTATCCTTGATATACTAGCACGGGTTCTAGACTCTTCGGTTGTCAAGAATGATTCACAAGAGCATGTACCATCAGGGTGTAATCCAGTTGGACAGGAAGTCATTCGGTGACCACCATCATCCAGAGCACTACGAAGTCTTTCCCAGATCTGTGCAAAAAGTTTTGCAGAAAATGATTCATAAGAATTATAAACGAAAGAAAGATAATCCCTGGAAATTTGTTGTATTTTGTTACCACTTGAAAACAATTGTTATTCCAAAAAATTAAAGTAACATTTATATTCAAAACAAAAACTGAAATATGACCATGAACTTGCAACCAAAAGATAGTTGAGGACTGTGGGCAATTAATTCATGTAAGATACTGAATACCACTGCCATCCCACAAAACCCAATTTTCAAAATCATTCAAAGTATTGATTATAATAAAAGCAAAAAACAGTCAAATACACAATCCCAAAACTCCCAACGCTGTACAAATTCAAGTTGGCTGCGTTCATAAAAGATGAACATCATAAATGTTACTTAAAATCACCTCAGATCTAGAGCGTTGTCTCCGCTCATTGAAGTTATGAATTCTACTGCCCAAGTATCTAGAATCACTGCCCATCCCATCATCATAAAGATCAGAACTAAAATCAAGGAGCCATCTATCACGAGTTACAGTGTCATTGATATTGTCTGTTGAGAAAACAATGGTCGATGAGTCAGCAAACCTTCTTGAACTACGTCCGGCAAATGCATCCCAAAAAAGTCTTCGACCGTTTCTTGTAGCTTCACGGCTGCTTGCATCACCATTACCACTAGAGAAGATATTGGATGATATACTCAACACATCTACCTGAAGAATACTTCCATCTGCACCCTCCAGGTCCTCACTGGATACCATATATCCTAAACCTGAGGGTGATGCTTCATGTACAGTTTCATTTTCAAGAGAGTGTAAACTGACTAAAGCATCAAAGCTATGAGGAACAATATCAGAATCAGGATTCAAGAAGGCTGCCACTTCTCCCATGTGATTTTCGTTAGGCACAGCGTCATCATATGAACCTCCAACAACTTGGGAAGACAAACTATTTGGATGTACAATCTCGGGACAGACTTGAGGAACAACTTTGTTCCCTGAATTTTCATTGCCATTGACTACATTATTGTTAGAAGAAACATTTACAGAAACAGGATTTGAAGAAGATTGTTCCTGAAATGAAGTACTAGCTTCGGTTCTATTTCTATTCCCACAAGATTCATCATGGCTATAATCTTGGCTTACCTGATATGGAGGAACTAACTCCCTACCTTCAGACAAGTATTCCCCTTGGCTACTTTCTAAATTTCTTAAATCATCTCTAGTGAAAATTCTCTCGCTAGCTGTACTGCTACATTGATAAAAAGGTCCTGTTTCATTATTAAAGGGGGTGCATCTTGTTCCTTCTTCAGAAATAACAGATGATTCCTCTGCAGAGTAGAGGATTTCATTCACAACAGGATCACGATTTTTTGCTGGATTCAGAAGTGTTTCATCTGGATAATCTTCCATCTGCAGAATATTGCATAAACATCAGTCTCTTTTACAAAGTGCTTATCAAAATTCAAATAATTCAGATTTTTAGGATCCTGAACAAGGTTGACACCACCAAACACCATAACTCTAAATCGGCCAACAAATCCACAGCTAGAGCTAATTACTGCAGACTAGCACAGTGTTTCTTCATTCTTAAATGTTTAAAAGAAGTATTTAAATATACCCGTCTCAGATTCACTCATGTAGCAGAAGTACATACCTCCTGTCATAATAGTTTTGATTCTGTTGTCCAATCTTTCATGAAAAAAAGATGGCCTCTAATTTTCACTTTGAGATAACTCTTAAATATTTTGTGACCAAGAAATAGCTTTTCAGTAGATAGTTCCAGAAGCCTTAGATTACAGATATAGTAAAGCTTCTTCACTATTTTCATTCATCAGGCATGGGAAAAAATCTGATTAGTAATTGGAAGTAGATGATATTGAAAAGTGTGCATGTTAAAGGTCAAAATTCGTGTTTCTCAAATATCATACAAGGTTTGATAAAACGAAATTAAGTATAGTTTTGTTATAGAGATCAGTTACAACCATGAACACTGTTTACAAATGCAGTTCCAATGACTTAGCATACGAACTGAAGCATCAGCAGATATTCTGCTTAACTAAGTAAACTACCATTCCCGGTAGATTTGCAACTAGATGACATTACAACTTATACTCTTTCATTTATTTCCATCTCATGCAATGTATTCTACCCTTTTACATTTCCGCCTAGTACGATAAATCCAGTCAAATGCTTTTAAATAATACAATCCAACTTTGGCCAGTAACTAAAAAACATAAATTCAACTAATTAAAACAGCAACTGTGACACATTGAAATGAAATAACCAAAGAAGTTACAAGTATGGATTCAACGATAACCTACCCAGAGTTAAAATACATCTTACATTGGAGAAAGAAAAAATCTTTATAGAAATACAAGCATACAAGTGTAGGCCATTGAGTTAAGAATAAATAAGTGGTGTTAAATGTCAAATTTGGACATCATAATGTTTCACAAGGTGAATTGCTTGATAATGTTAGATGTGATGAACAAAGACAACCGACTACAAGAACAAGCAAATGTCAAATCCAGACATAAGTCAACGTAGAACAATTTAAGTCTGTGGGCAACGAAAGAAATTGTCTAGAAAAGAACCATAATATACTCAAAACAAGATCATAAGGGCGGACTTCCATTTTATCAACATAAAAAATTACCATCTCTCAATAAAAAAATCAAGCCACTCCGCAACCAACACAAATTTTACGAACCATCAGCATCAATCCGTCCAAAGGTGAAAACTTCAGCACTAATTCATCCAAAGCTGAAAATATTTTGAAGGTCTAGATCCATAATGATCAAAACAATATAAAGAGGCAAAATGGGTTTTCTTTCTCCTTCGGATTAAATCGATTCCTTGTAAGTCGTACCGGGTTAACACCAGTTTCACAGTCACCGATCATCAGAAGTGATAAAGAAATCTGAACATAAGGAAAAAAAAAAAAAACACATGCGTTTTAATGATTGCTTATCGGGTACCTGACAAATGGTCTGAGAAGAAGAGCCGCCGCATACGAGAGAAGAGAAGAGGTTGGCGCAGTTGTTGCGGTTGGCTCGGACCCGTGAAGGGCGGATCCCCATTCGGCTATTGCCCGAACCCATTTTGTAGAGAGACAGAGACGGACACAAGGATTGGCTTTAGGACAAACAGAGGTTGTGAAATGGTGGTAATGGGATTCTGGAGAGAGAGAGAGAGAGAGAGATGTTTTGGGTATAGTTCCTTCAGACAAAATAATTAAAGTTCAAGTCTTTGGGAGGTTTTAGGTAAGTACTAAAACTAACAAGGTGTCTTGTTCATTCGGTGGTTTCCTAGAGGCATGATATACCTTAAAACTTTAACACCTCATGCAATTTCCAAGACATGAGTTGATAGATTTTTTATTGCATTCATAAATAGTTAGTAAAAGTAACTATTAAAACTTTTACTAACTATTAAAACTTTATTTAATAGTTAGTAAAAGTAATTATAATGACTGTAATTTTACACTATACACCAAGCAACTTGATTGATTCACATGTCATAGGTATTGCCAGATTGAGTTGAGAGAGGTAGTTTAGAAGTCAAGTATGAAGTTGCCCCTTTGAACCTACCACATCAAATGTGGTTAAGGATTGAGAAATTGCAACCCATTTAAGTCCATAGTCATCATCAGAGAGTAAGTAACAAAGGAACTACAGAGAAGCAAAGTGAAAGGCTCTTTTCATCCCTCTTTAGGATTGAGTTGTAACCCATAAAAAAAGTGTAGTGTTGTGAGCATCTCATCATGGAAAATGGTCAAAATAATAGACATAGAGATGGAAAGAATTGGATTGAAGGTAGGGCTCATTTGGATTAAGTCATTGGACCAGACGAGGCATAAACAAAAACTGTATGATTGGGACCTTGTTGGACTTCAAAATCCAAATATGGTTGCATAGGACGGATCAAAAATATGTGATGTATTTCATGATAGGCAAAAAGAAATGTATTTCATGATAGGCAAAAAGAAATTGAAATAGCTATCATGCCACAATAAAATCATAGAAAACAATGGGTTGAAGCTAAAATTTTTAGAAGAGTAATAATTTATTAATGTTAAGTTTTGGATATTTGTATATATTTTGTAAGTTTTAATGTTTAATTATGATAAATTTTATATTGTATTTATAATATAAAATATTTGAAAGTGATTAATAAAGATGATTCAATCCAATAAAAAGTTTGTACTTACTTGTAAATTTATTATGCTAAATTAATTGATAAAATAATAAATTCATATGATTTAATCTTTATTAAATGTAAGAAAAATATCGTCAAAAGCTTTGCAACCACTACGTTTTTATTTTTAATCTATTCAAGCAACATTGATCTTTTTGCGATCCAAAATAAAGTTCTGTTGAAATAAATAGCCTTTTCTACTTTTAAGCCTTGTTTCTTTGATCTTTAGTCAAGATCTACAAAATAAAGGGAAGGACCGGAAGGAATGCCAAGGAATTAGTCTTGTTTAGCAACCAGCAGCAAAAAATCAAACTGAAGTTAAATTGTTTCCTAACTTTTACTTGTTTACTTATTAGCGAGCAATTTTTAAAAATCATACTGAAGTTAAATTGATAAGACACGAAGTTTAAGATTTAAAAGATTTAAATAGTATTAAAAATTAAAGGATTTAAAATATAATTAAAAGATACCGTTTTTATTTATAAAAATTTGAGGTTTAATAAAAATTGTTAAATAGAACGAATTTTAAATAATCTTAAATTTTTATTTACAAGAAAGCCTAAGTATAAGTTGAAATTAAATATCAAAAAAAAGAGATAAAAGATATCATTATAATATTATCAAAAAACTGTTAACATGTTGATTTTTAATGTAGGCATATTATGGTATTTTATATTAATTTCTTTAAAAATTAATTAAATTTGTTTTATTGGTATTTTTATTCTCATCATAAAAATTATTTAAATTTTATTTTAAAACTAATAATTTTATAAATGATTGAAATTTTTGATTAATTATTTATATAATATAAAATATTTTAATTATTTATCTACAAAATAAATCATAAAATACTAAATATGAGTAAAAAATAAATCATAAAAGCATATTTTAATTAAAAGCATAAAAGCGACTTGGAGGATTGAAGACCGAGGTTGGAGACGTGGGCCAGCAGAAGCATATTTCAGGAAAGCTAGGGACGACAGCAACTGAGTCCAACGTGATTTAGAATTTCAGTGAAGGTTTAATTTCAATTTTAATTTGTTAATTTCAGTTTTAATTGATAGAGACTAGTATTATGTGTGGCTAATTTTTTTAATCTAGACAAGGTACTTTATGTTTGATGCGTGTAGTTCGTGAGACTCCTTCGGTTTAATTAATTCCGTTTATTTCTTATGTTTATTTAATCTCTGCGTTTAATCGATTTATTATTGTTGAGTTTGTTGATTAATGAGGC
>JAOTBA010000007.1:26937684-26964658 GCA_025629845.1 Erythroxylum squamatum
TTGGCGACAATTTCTGGAAATTTGCAGATTTGGAATTCTGTCCATATTTTTCCTCTTTTCGATCCTTTTTCGTCTTTGCAGCATTGGAAACCACCTGTGAACATTTAACAAATAATTCCATTAATTTATGAACACAATTTCTCAAATCAATAAATATTAAGTCCAACAAATATGCATTATAATTGACTTAACAGTTTCAGAGTTTCAGACTTGGTCACAGGCTTTAATTATCAGCCATTGAATGAGAGCTAATAATAACATACCATTGGAATGAATTATTTACATCACGAGACTCGCTCTGAAAGTATATGCATGGATGAAAGTTTGTTGCAGAGGGAGGCAAAGGATCCTCTTCTGAAGTCATAATGAAAGCACCAAAGCTTAGTAGTTGTGCACCACCTGTGCTGTTTCAGGGAAAAACATTTCATGTCCAATAATAATTCTCAGCAGTGAAAGTTCAAGCATCATAAATGAAAAAGACGATGAAGAAGCAATTAAACCCTCCAAGCTTTTCTGTGTCTTACTCACTTAAATGCTCAAGCTTTTGACAGATATCTTCACTGCTGATTGCCATTTTGCTTTTTTCCAAGTACGAACAGTACCTGCAAGTCTTTTGCTGCGTAAATTTAATCTCTGATACGAAATAGGAACGTGCTTGCCTCATATATAGAACACTTAAAACACTGTTTAAGCTAACTTCTCCAGAACTCACCTGCAAAATCAAACTTGGAATGCGGTACTTTATTAGTTTGTAGCCTTAACCGGCAAATAAGTACGAGAAAGTTTCAAGCTTTTAAGACCTGTCTGGAGGATAAGTTCATGAAAAAGATTTGACAGTCACTGTGTTTTTCTTGTTGGATTCAGAAATTTCTCCGTTAAAGACCTCACTTTGTGTTTTTGTTGTTTCTTGTTGGATTCAGAAATTTCACCGTTGAAGACCTCACTGTGAAATGATGAATTTTCAATTCTGTATCGTCTTTCTCCAGCTGGTACCATTTTACAAATAATTAAAGTTGTTTAGTTCTCGTAAGAGACGTTAAATCCATCATTAAACTTCTACTTGGACCATGAACGAGTGTAGTCACTAGCTACTACCAAATATGGAGTGTGTCCTTCAAGGACAGAGAAAAGGAGTACTCAAATCATAAATCAGGAAAAAAGATTGTTGCTTTTGTCACAACCGTTGTCTCTACTCTGCACCTGCTACCGTCATTTCATGTCAAGTACTTTACAAGGGTCTACTCTTGTTTGTACACAGTATCATCCGTTAAGAAATCCACCATTTATATATCAAAGCACAACTTTCTTCTCTATAATTTTTTATTGGTTAGTTGATGTTTATATTATTTTTCAGATATCTTTAAGTTTTTGACATTAGCTGTCAAACATTGGAAGCTTTCATCACCTAAACCAGACTTTAAACTTTTCTTGGTGATTAATTCCGAAGAAGACATTTTGAGATGAAATCCTGAACCCATTTTTGCAGAACAGGTGATGCAACTATTCTAACATGCTTTCCGGGAAAATTTTTTCACCACAGGTGTTATGATTATACCATACATATAAACAGTATAAAGCTAGATCAAATCAGTAGCTATCATGATTATTACTCGTACCATGCAAGCTAAACCTGAAATCATCCCACTAAAGAGAGAATATAAACAAGGGAACTTTCCTTTCCTCATGATAAAATAACAAGATATTGATTCTAAAGTTCATATCTTGAATTGTTTAATCCCCGTTTTAAATCAGATATCTGCTGATTGATTTCTAAGCTGCAACTATTTTGAATTTTTAGTATTGAATTTTGTGCAGACTAACTTGATCCGAGCTTATTGTTTAGTTATTTAAATAGTCTATTTAAAATATAAGTTTTTTTTTAATGTTATTCAAAAATAGAAAACTATGGATAATTGGAAGGAAAAGCAAATGAAAAGATGCATGCTTCAATGTGAAAGCTAATAAATTTCTTAGTGGCCAACAATGTAGAAATAAATCTAAGGCCTAAAGGGCCCTTCTTGCCTCTAAAAGCAATCCAATGATATTCCCATATCAACTAATCCACTATACGTCATTCCTTTCTCTTTTCCCTAGTCCCCATGCAGTCTTCATCTCAAAATACACACTCATCGAAAGGCAAAGGCAATAACCTTATATGATATACAAGACATATTTTGCCTTCTATTGGCAGGGTCTACTATTGTCCTTCCTTCTTTACCGCGAGTTCCAATGGAGATATTCCATTACTTTTGCTTCAAGGTTTGTGTGGCCTTTACATTTTTCAGTCTGGTTTTTGCATCTGATCCTTACTCAGAAGCACTTTTAAACTTAAAATCCGAGCTTATCGATGATGATAATAGCTTGGAAGACTGGTTAGTGCCTCACGGGGTGAACTCGTCAGTGGAAGTCCATGCCTGTTCTTGGTCAGGAGTCAAATGTAACAAAGACTCTACAGCGGTTGTAGGATTAGATCTGTCCTTGAAGAATCTAGGTGGCATATTATCTGGGGAACAGTTTAATGTCTTCACAGAACTTGTTGATCTCAACCTCAGTTATAACTCATTCTCCGGTCAGCTTCCCGTACATATGTTCAATCTTTCCAATCTTAGGAGCTTAGATATTAGCAGAAACAACTTCTCCGGCCAATTCCCAGATGGGGTTTTCGGTCTTCAAAAGTTGGTCGTACTTGATGCTTTCAGCAACAGCTTTTCAGGTCCACTACCAGTTGATTTTTCCAAGCTAGAGTTTCTCAAAGTTCTCAATTTAGCTGGTAGCTACTTCAGTGGACCAATCCCATCAGAATATGGATCTTTTAAGAGCCTTGAATTTGTTCACTTGGCTGGTAACTCGCTCAGCGGCAACATACCACCAGAACTAGGCAAGCTCAAGACAGTATCTCACATGGAGATTGGTTATAACTCTTACCAAGGAGGTATCCCATGGCAATTGGGTAACATGAGCGAGCTCGAGTATCTTGATATAGCCGGTGCAAATCTCTCTGGTACAATCCCAAAGCAACTCTCTAATCTTACCAAGCTCCATTCTTTATTTCTATTCAGAAACCAGCTCACTGGGTCGGTCCCAGATGAGTTTAGCAAACTCTTGTCTCTTTCAAGCTTGGATCTTTCTGATAATCGGCTTTCTGGGCCAATACCTGATAGCTTTGCAGAGTTGAAAAACCTTCGACTGTTAAGTTTGATGTACAACGAAATGAACGGCACTGTCCCACGAGGCATTGCGATGCTTCCAGCTTTAGAAACTCTGCTCATATGGAACAACTTCTTCTCTGGTTCACTTCCAGAAGATTTAGGCAAGAACTCAAAGCTCAATTGGGTAGATGTTTCCACCAATAATTTTGTTGGTAGCATTCCACCGGATATTTGTGCCGGAGGTGTGTTGTTCAAGCTTATGTTGTTTTCTAACAACTTCACGGGCAGTCTTTCACCGTCTATTTCGAATTGTTCTTCACTTGTTCGTCTTCGGATAGAAGATAATTCCTTTTCTGGTGAGATCCCTCTGAAATTCAACAAGCTTCCTGGTATAACTTATGTGGATCTCTCCAACAACAAGTTCACTGGAGGGATTCCCTCAGATTTGCCTCATGCTTCCAGTCTTCAGTACTTCAATGTCTCTCATAATCCAGGACTAGGAGGTGTTATCCCAGAACAGCTTTGGTCTATACCACTCCTTCAGAATTTCTCAGCATCAGATTGCAATATCTCTGGCAATTTTCCTGCAACTGGATCATGCAATTCTGTTTCTGTGATTGAGTTACGCATGAACAATCTAGCAGGAAATGTTCCGAAAAGCATTTCAAGGTGCTCGAGTCTTACTAAGATGGATTTAGCTAACAATCAATTCACTGGCAACATACCAGAAGAAATTGCAGGTCTTACAGAGTTAAGTGTCTTGGACTTGTCACACAACAACTTCACTGGTCCATTATCAGCGAAATTTGGTGACTTTTCGAGATTGAAACTTCTCAATGTGTCCTTTAACAACATCTCTGGTTCTATACCCTCCAACAACTTGTTTAAATTGATGGGTAAGAGTGCATATGAAGGAAATCCAAATTTATGTGGAGCACCTCTGCGACCTTGTTCCACATCAATGGCCATATTCGGAGGTAGGGGCATATGGAAGCTCATATGGGTTCTACTTCTGTGTTCAGGAGTTGTTGTTTTTCTTGTAGCATCAACCTTGGGGATATTTTACATCAGAAGAGAAGGTAAAGGCCAATGGAATATGATCTCCTTCAATGGACTCCCAAGATTCACAGCAAATGATGTTCTCAAAAGCTTTAGTTCCACTGAAACAATACCAGCAGGTTCTCCACCATCAGCTTCCACCAGCAAAGTAGTTTTGCCCACAGGAATTACAGTCTCGATGAAAAAGATTGAACTTGAAGGAAAGGGAATCAAGAAAGTTTCAGAATTCGTAACACAGTTAGGCTATGCAAGGCACAAGAATTTGATTCGAGTGTTGGGATTTTGCCACAACAAGCTCGTAGGCTATTTGTTGTACGATTGTTCATCAAACGGAAATCTGGCAGAGAAGAACAGTATGAAGAAGGATTGGACAGTCAAGTACAAGCTCATAGTAGGTATAGCTAGGGGACTTTGCTTCCTTCACCATGAATGTACCCCAGCAATTCCTCACGGAGATCTGAAGTCAAGCAGCATTCTGTTTGATGAAAATATGGAGGTCCATTTAGCTGAGTTTGGCTTCAAGTACCTAGCAGAAATGGCTAAAGCCTCATCTTCAGAAACATTTTCAGTTAGAGAAGCAGGTAAAATTTTAACTCGTTTATGTTGTTTCATGTAGGTTGTGTTAGTCCTCACATAGCTCCAAGCCTGTCCCAAAAAGCCCAAGTTGTTCGATCAAAAAAGACGGATAAAAACTTCAGGCCGGTACCCTTAAGCGTGCATTTTGTTAGTCCTACAAAGAAAGTTGCAGCTTGTCTTGAGTAACGAAGTTCTGAAAGTTATTATTTTCCTGGAATCTTTCTGTACCAACAAGATCAGCAAACTTGATTTACTGTTTAGAAAGCAAATCATTTTTTTCAGTCTATTGACTCATCTTAAACCTTAAAAACTTTTGTTTTATGTGCTTTGATCAGGTGAACTCAACACTTCCCTGAAAGAAGAGCTCTACGCAGACATATACAGCTTTGGGGAGATCATCCTGGAAGTCTTGACCAATGGCAGACTTACAAACGCAGGAGAGACCGTACAGAACAAGCCTCTGGAGGTAATCCTACGAGAGGTGTTTGCTGATAATGAAGTTAGCTCTACTAATTCAATCAAAGAGGAGATAAGATTAGTTGTTGAAGTTGCTGTCCGCTGCACTAGAAGTAGACCTTCTGAGCGACCATCAATGGAGGAGACAGTCAAGCTATTGTCCTGGTCAAAGTCACAGAGAAACCAAACAGAACTGATGAAGCCAAATCAGTATACATAGAATTACCATTACTGTTGGATTTAACAAGTAGCTAGATCATGTGAGTGCTTGTGAGTTTTTGATTTTGTTGTTTGTTAATAGCCAGGATCTATATAAGTTTGTGTACTGTCAAAAAAAGTTATCAGATCAATTCTAAATAGCACATAACAGCATCTATGCAACTTGTTACGATCTAAAAGTAGCATTATGTGCGAGAGGCTCATGATACTTAATTGGTAAACCATTTCATAATTTTTCATACTCAATGCAGTCTTTAGAAAGCTATGCGAACTACTAAAATAGGATGAAAATGGGATTAAAAGACCGGCTTTTTTTTGGTGCAACGAGCCGGTATTCGGCACCACATGGGCAACCGACTAGTCTGGATTCGAGCCGGGTAGGACCCTTTCGGGCGGCAAAGCTCTCCCTCACGAGTATTTTAAAGCGACTCTATTCCCAAGACTCGAACTCGAAACCTTGGTTAAGGATAGAGGAGCCCCTTGCTGCTCCACCACAGCCCTCGTGGGTAGGATTAAAAGACCGGCTGAGGGGGTATGAAATCACACGAGGCGAAATGCTCAAAGCCGGAGGAGTATAATCGGCTATTGAAGGAGGTGAAATGCTCAAAGCCGAAGGACTATGATCAGCTATCGAAGGTCGAACCGTTAAAAAGACTTAAAGTGCAGCAACAGCACTGCCAATGGATGAGTACCAGAACTGGGGAGATGATTTGCTTTAGATAACCAAATTTACCAAACCCAGAAAATTCATTGTAGTTCACTCCAAAACCAGCTTTTCTAAGGAACTGAAATTCAATCTTTCGATAGGTTCATTACATGTATAAAACCTTTGTGTTGTTAATGTAGTTTGATATCTTTCTGTTGAATGAGATCTCAATTCTTGCAACAGTTTCATTAGGCCTTTTCGATTTGTATACCGAAGAGTGTCTAAATTCTCAATTTTCCTTGGATTCTGAAAACCAGACAAGAAAAACTACAGTTTTTTTTGTTTTCAAAGTTGAAATTTTTATTGGAACGCCATTGCTGTCTAGCATTACAGATTATTTAGCTGTCGTGCTTGATCGTGACCAAAAAGATTCCATCTTTCAATTAGAACTTTGAATTTCAGGTAATCCCATATCAACGGAACCACCGGAGGCACGAACTGTAATTTCACCTACCCATAGAGACATTTTCACAAACAGCTAGAGTTCAAACTTCGCAACTTAAAACCCACCGCCTCCACGACCCCACCAAAGCTATCAAACCTCCCACTCACCACATCAACATCCACACCCAAGCTCTGAGCTCCGGCCGCAGTTACCGGCCCATGCGCCGCCACCACCAACCTCGGCCACACCCTCCTCACGGTCTCCCAATCCCACCCAAGTTCCACCAAACTTTTCAGCAACCCCTCTACTTCCCCAATACTCGTAAAGACCACCGCATCCAAACCCTTCTCTCTGCTCTCGACGATAGTCCTCGCACATGTGGGTCCCGACCACCGGGTCTCATACGCGTCGACGCGAACCGGAACCCATCCGGATTCCTCCAATTCCCGGATAAAACCCGGAACTACCGGAGGCTCAGTTAGACCCACCACTCTCGGAACCGGACACAACACTCTCCGACCAAATCCTTCTCCCAAACAACGTACCATGTCGGCTGGAGTCGCTGTCGGAGGCACCAAGACTCGAACCTTTTCATTATCACCACAAAACCGACGCAAAAACTCCTCATTTATCAGCTCCGCATCTTTTCCCAGTGCGGCGACTATGAACTTCTCGCCGGAGGGAGGGAGTAGAGGGGTGGGGAGAGAGAGAGAGGCAGCAGCGACGGCGGAGATGGCTGTCCGGGATGGGAATGCAAGAGCGGAGAAGCCGGTGAGACAGTTGGGAGCGAGGTGGTGGACTAGGGCTTGTGGAGTGGGTTTGGTGGTGATTGTTGGGCACCATAGAGGAGTTAGCGAGTTGAGGACGAGGAGGCGAGAGAGTCTGGCGGCATAGTTCTCCGGCGTAGTGAATGCAACGATTGGGTTGTGCGTGGTGCTCATTGTTTTGTGATTACGATTTATCGAAGTTGGGAGTCCTTGGTTTAATAACAACAGAGTAAATTGAAAAATGTCTTCTAGTAGATAAAATTTGTAATCATCTCAACCATTCTCAGACCCTAGTACTGAGCTCAGAGAAAGTTAGGCAGTTCAACACTGCAATCTCAGTAAAAGTTAGGCAGTTCCTATTCTCCGCACTACAAAATGGTGGCGCCAGATACACAAACAGGCTTTGCATAGGCTAAAATAACATTTCACATATACGGGAACACATAACAATGCTATGACTTCTGACTAGTTTGAGGTCCATACATAAACCTGTCCTCCACCGGTGGCTCCTGCTAGCATTCCGACTTTATAAGGGTGTGCAGCAAATCTGCATGGAATAGCAGTAAGGTCCGGACTTTCCAGAGTCATTATTGTTCTTCTTTGAGCAGGTGATATTACATCAACTCCTCGTTTCATGCTGCCTATGAAAATATGAGAATCATCCCAACCCCATATTGCTCTGTTTACAGAAATTGAAAGATGGTAACTGTTAGATAAGATTCCTTATTCTTTGGTCCTTGCATAGCAGATTGTAATAACCTTGGATTAAAGTGTCCGTTTCAATATTCCAATGGTCTACTTATTGGCAAAAGAGATTACCTGAAATTAGAAATCCATCTGCCAGTGTAATTGTTGTGGGGTATCATGGAAGTCTCCTCAAAATTAACACCATTAAATACACCAACTCTGTCATCAGTACTGCAAGAAAGAACAAAGATGAAGCAGAAAAGGATAGTTATTAGGATGAGATTAAGTTACTGTAGGTTCTCATAATGAGAACAAAAGTTGCAAGACATAAATGTCAAAGAGTCAATATCATAAAGTCCATGAAACAAAATAGTGTTTGTGCAGGTTAACCCCAGGCCAAGGGTAACTATTTACCTGGTTGTTGCAAGGGAGACTCCATAAGGAGAGAAGTAAGCAGAATGCACAGGCTTCTTATGAGAGAATGTCTTCAAACATGAGGGTTTATTTCTAGAAATACTTCTCAAATCCCATAGGCGAGCGGACCGATCTGTGGAACTTGTAGCCATAATGAAAGGGTTTTGCGGATTGAAATCTATGGTATTGATCCTGCCCTCATGTAGAATCCACTGGGATGCAAATTTTCCCACCCTCTCATCCCAGATGCTCAACCCTCCATAACCCTCACTCAGATATAAGTTCTTCATCTCATTTGGTTGTTGAGAGAGAGTATATATAGGCTCATCACCATCATAGACTAGATCAAATACTTCTTTTTCCACATCCATTAGTCGGATAAAACCATGGTAACAGCTGGTAAATACCTACATAGCATTTAACAGATACAAGTGAGCTAAATCTATAAGAATTCAAATTGCAATGAGTATGCGATGTAAATCATATTCTACACAAAACTCAAACATTCAAATGTCCATTCCTGATTTCACAGCAATGCAATGCACTACCAATAACTTTCAGACAGAAGAACCTGACAACATAAGTTCAAAATCAAGGTGTGTTTTAACTTACCAAAGGAAAATCCATAACACAGAGCAAAACCGAAACTATAAACACTAGCTGTTCAAAATTCGCAAACAAATCCAAAGACGCAAAATTTAACACCAAAAGTACCTTGGATAAACAAGCTCTCTGAAACAAAATCCCAGAAATTGGCCCACTATGCAGCGAATACGAATATATCCCCTCATCCTTCTTTCCTTGAAAATCCATATTCCAAAATGCAACATCGCCATATTTATTCCCTACTGCAACCATCCTCACATCCTCACGTGGCAAAAAATAAACCACCAATATCTTCCCCTGAAGAAGCCTTGCAATATTCTCTGGTTTCAGATCCATCGACCCCAGATCAAGATCACTCTTAAGACCCATCCCAAAATCCAAATTTTCGCTTTTAATCACACCCTTTACCAACCTAACAGAAACCCCGTCCCTTGCCTCCTCATCAGTTGAAACACCCAATCGGGGTTTCTCCTCATTAACCAGCCCTTTAAGAGTATCAATCAGTGCTCTGTCAGACCCAGTTCCAGTATACGCGTCCCTCATACTCAACTGGCCTAGAAAACTCGCTAAGGGTTTCTTGGGACCAATCGGGACAGCAGGTTTAGTAGTAGAGTCGTTAGAATCATCAACAATACCATTAGAATCAGGAGGCAATCCCCGAGTACGCAGAGAGCGTCTGATGACAACAGGGCTCTGGATCTTGGGTTTCTTCTTCTCGGGACTGACTTTATAGGATTTGGAGGATCCAACTCTGCTCAGTAGAAAAATAACAACATTTAAAAAACAAAGCAAAAAAAAGACTCGCTTTTTCGCTTAAAAAACCAAAACACAGACACAGATAGAGAGAGAGGGAGAGAGACAGAGAGAGGAACCTTTGACGTTTCGTGTTGGCGGAGAGTTCAGATGCTTTGGTGTGGATGTTGAGGGCTGCGATCATTTCTCCGTTCCGGCGAATGTTCTCCAGCCGCTTTCGCTCATACTCCGTGAGTTGATTACTTGACGCCATTAGCGAGAGAGAGAGAGAGAGAGGTTTGGACTTTTTCGCCGACATTCGGAGGAACTTCTTTGGTTTATGTATGAGAAATCGGGTGACTGAAAACGGCGGCATATTAGGAATTTGGCGGGAATAATTAATTAAAGATTAATCAAATCTTACAATTTAGATTTAGCAAAAAAATGTGTTTTGTTAACTATTTGGTGAAGCTAATACGTTTATTTTTATTTTTTGTTTTTAAATTTAGTTAAAAAGCTTGAGTTTATGGTTTCCACTTTAAGTATTAGTTTTTTTAATTTTTTTAAAAGTAATTTTTTATTTCTCTTTTATTATAATGTGATTTAATATCAAGTTAATATAGATTAAAATTAATTTATAAATCAAAATCTAATTATCAATTATTTATTTAATAATATATAATAATTTACTGATAAATTCCAAAAGAGATTAAATAAAATTAACCTTATTTATTTATTTATAAAAATTATATTTAAATTTTATATAATGTGTAATTATTTGACATTAACAATCAAGTTTTTGTTAAATTACTCCTTTAATTTATTTGAAAATCAAAATTTAGTAAAATATATAAAAGTAAAATTATTTATATTATTATTATTTTAGTAAATATTAGGGTAATTGACACCGTGGAAATTGAACATACGACTACCATTTGAAGTTACCTGCCAATACAGCCATGAGAATCATCCATGACAGAACCAGCAACCAACCAACCGCTATAACAGCCGATAAGACCGTAGACATTCGTCAGCCATTAAAGCAAAACAGGCGGACCCGAGTTGGTCGATCGTCCATTGCTTTTTTTTCAGTGTCTGTAAGCTCCTCAAGTTGGCTATAAGTATCTCAACCAAAGCTTGAACCAGAAGCCCTTCTGTCTTCAATTACGTGCTAACAACTTGTATCAGTCTCTCCCTTATATTTTTTCCTCCCTCGTCTCTTTCATAGCCTTATGGACGAAGAGGGAGAGACATAGGCCGCTTCCTTTCCGTCCGTTTAGTGCATAAAACATCAGAGAATAGCCTTTTGGACGTTTTTTTTCCTTTTCCTTTTCTTTTTTTCCCCCTTCTCCTCGTATATATAGTGTTGTAGTTTTCTTATAGGTCGCCATGGCTGACATTTCCTTCGAACAGATAAAGAATGAGAACGTTGACCTAGTAAGCATGTTGTCTCTTTCACATGTTACAAAGGAGAACAAAATAAAATGAAATGGACGTACCTCATTGAAGTTAAACTCTTGATGTTTTGTGTCCATGTTTTTTTGGATTGTGCAGGAGAGAATTCCTGTTGAAGAAGTGTTTGAGCAGTTGAAATGTACCAGAGAGGGGTTGACCACAGCAGAAGGTGAGAAGAGGCTTGAAATATTTGGTCCCAACAAGCTTGAAGAGAAAAAAGAGAGCAAAATCCTCAAGTTTTTGGGTTTCATGTGGAATCCTCTATCATGGGTCATGGAAGCAGCTGCTATTATGGCCCTTGTCTTTGCCAACGGAGGTGGTATGGATCCAGACTGGCAAGACTTCGTCGGTATTACGGTACTGCTTCTTATAAACTCCACCATCAGCTTCATTGAAGAAAACAATGCAGGAAATGCTGCTGCTGCGCTCATGGCTGGTCTCGCACCTAAAACCAAGGTAATTTCGACCGGCTATGTTCACATGGCTTGAAGCAAGATACGAAATAAAAAAAAAAATATTTGGGTTCATTGTAGATTTGGGAATATTTGTAGGTCCTGAGAGATGGGAAGTGGAGTGAGCAAGAGGCAGCCATTTTGGTTCCAGGAGATGTGATTAGTGTCAAGTTGGGAGACGTGATTCCAGCTGATGCTCGTCTCTTGGAAGGAGATCCTCTCAAGATTGATCAATCAGCACTCACTGGTGAATCCCTTCCAGTCACCAAGAATCCAGGGGATGAAGTCTTTTCAGGATCAACCTGCAAGCAAGGTGAGATAGAGGCTGTTGTTATTGCCACTGGTGTTCATACCTTCTTTGGAAAGGCTGCTCATCTTGTTGATAACACCAATAATGTTGGTCACTTCCAAAAGGTACAACTACTACTCGTCTCATTACCCTACTGTAATACATTACACTTCCATATTTGGTATAATGAGCATTTTGTTCTGTGTCCACATTTCTCAGGTGTTGACATCCATTGGAAACTTCTGTATCTGCTCAATTGCAGTAGGAATGGTCATTGAGATCATAGCGATGTACGCAATAGAGAAAAGGAAGTACAGAGATGGCATTAACAATCTCTTGGTCCTTCTCATTGGAGGTATCCCTATTGCCATGCCTACAGTCTTGTCAGTGACAATGGCTATTGGTTCTCATCGCCTCTCAGAGCAAGGAGCCATCACTAAGAGGATGACTGCCATTGAAGAAATGGCTGGGATGGATGTCCTCTGTAGTGACAAGACAGGGACTCTCACACTTAACAAGCTAACTGTCGACAAAAGCCTCATCGAGGTCTGTCATACAATATGTTTCTTGATTTTGGAGGTGCGAGGGTTGTACGTCATTTCATAGTGTTCCCTTTAATTTCAGGTATTTAGAAATAGCATAGACAAGGACACTGTGGTCCTACTTGCTGCTAGGGCTTCCAGAGTAGAAAACCAGGACGCAATTGATGCTTCAATTGTTGGGATGTTAGGCGATCCCAAGGAGGTATGGAGTTGCATTTACTTGTGGATATTGGTCACTCAACTTTCTTCATAAAAACAATGGAGCAACTAAAATAGGAGTTTTACTTCGCATTCTCAGGCAAGAACAGGAATTACTGAAGTACATTTCCTGCCCTTCAACCCTGTTGATAAGCGCACTGCTATTACTTACATTGACAGTAACGGTGATTGGCATAGATGCAGCAAGGGAGCTCCTGAGCAGGTATGTTAGAACTTCTGAAACATAAATATGATATGAAACACAATATTCTACACCTGTGCTAACTTTTCTCCTTCTATGTCAGATCATTGATCTTTGTGGACTCAAGGGTGAGATAGAGAAAAGGGCTCATGAAATCATTAACAACTTTGCTGATCGTGGTCTCCGTTCTCTTGCAATTGCTCGTCAGGTAGATCAATTTCTAAACAGTGAAAATGTATTATTTGCTTACTTGACCATATGTTTTCTGTCTCCATCCATTTATAGACTGTTCCAGAGAAAAGCAAGGAAAGTGCTGGCGGACCATGGGAGTTTATTGGGCTCTTGCCTCTCTTTGATCCTCCGAGGCATGATAGTGCAGAGACCATTCGACGGGCACTTGAACTTGGTGTGAATGTTAAGATGATCACTGGTGACCAGCTTGCTATTGGCAAAGAAACTGGTCGCAGGCTAGGAATGGGCACCAACATGTATCCCTCATCTTCCCTTCTGGGCGACCACAAGGATGAGTCAATTGCTTCAATGCAAATTGACGAGCTCATTGAAAAAGCTGATGGTTTTGCTGGAGTCTTCCCTGGTAATAGGATTCAATTACTATAATTCATTAGACTTCTCTACAGAAGATTTACTGTGTTAGTCTAATCAATCACAACTTCGGGGTATGCAGAACACAAGTATGAGATTGTTAAGAGGCTACAGGATAGGAAACACATCTGTGGTATGACTGGAGACGGAGTCAATGATGCCCCTGCACTGAAGAAGGCAGACATTGGTATTGCTGTGGCAGATGCAACAGATGCTGCTAGAAGTGCCTCAGACATCGTTTTGACAGAACCTGGATTGAGTGTGATTGTAAGCGCTGTTTTAACAAGCAGAGCCATCTTCCAGAGAATGAAGAACTACACAATCTATGCAGTTTCTATCACAATTCGTATTGTTTTGGGATTCATGTTGATTGCACTTATCTGGAAGTTTGACTTCTCACCATTCATGGTTCTGATTATTGCCATCCTCAATGATGGGACCATCATGACCATCTCAAAGGACAGAGTCAAGCCGTCTCCTGTACCTGACTCCTGGAAACTCAAGGAAATCTTTGCAACTGGAATCGTGCTAGGAACCTATCTTGCAATCATGACGGTGGTCTTTTTCTGGCTTGCATATGAGACTTCCTTCTTTACTGTAAGTGAACCACTCCAAGTACAACTAATTTGATTACATCACAGAGGAAACCAACACAAAATGATGATATTTTGCAGAATAAATTTGGTGTGAGAGAAATCAATGATAAACCAGAGGAGATCATAGCTGCTCTCTACCTTCAAGTGAGCATCGTCAGTCAAGCACTCATCTTTGTAACCCGATCGAGGAGCTGGTCCTTCATTGAACGCCCTGGTATCTTGCTGTGTGTCGCCTTCCTTGCAGCACAACTGGTCAGTAGTTGTTATGATCATTTCTATCCTCTTTCTCGATTTTCACACGTCCTTCTATATTGACATTGTTGCTCTGTGAAGGTTGCCACAATCATCGCTGTATACGCAGACTGGGAATTTGCACGTATCAAGGGTATTGGTTGGGGATGGGCAGGAGTGATCTGGATTTACAGTCTTGTTTTCTACTTCCCACTTGATATCCTCAAGTTTTTGACCCGCTATTCACTCAGTGGAAAGGCATGGGATAACCTGTTGGAGAACAAGGTTTGTACAGAATAATCTCAACAAAAGCAAATGTCCAACTTCACTATCACATTCTGACTGCATTTTCTTTCTGCTTATGTTTGAAAAATGGATTCCAGACTGCTTTCACAAGCAAGAAAGACTATGGAAAGAGTGAGAGGGAGGCTCAATGGGCTGCAGCTCAGCGTACACTCCATGGTCTCCAATCACCAAAAGCCAGGCCACTAGAAAAGACTATCTCCGGGGAGTTGTCTGATCTTGCTGAGCAGGCCAAGAGACGTGCAGAAGTTGCAAGGTGAAGAAGACTTTTAGCCTCTTCTCACATTGAACTACTAGGCTCAATGATAACTTTTGTAAAAGTTCAACATGTAGACAAGTGAAAATTCAAAGAAACTTTTCTTATATGATAATGAGTGGCAAGTTTTAACCTTTGGATTATATCTTACAAATACGTGTTCATGTATACAGACTGAGGGAGCTTCACACATTGAAGGGGCATGTTGAGTCTGTGGTGAAGCTTAAGGGGCTGGACATTAACACCATCCAACAACACTACACTGTTTAATCAGGCATTCGAGTGTGTCCACATAAGGCTAGTGCATTATGGAAGCACTATCAAGTACTAGAAAGAGGATTGAGAGGGGAACAAACTGAGAGCTAACCTCGGTTTGCTTTAAGCTGATATATGTTGTTGCAAGTATTATTCATAACCTATCAATTGAAGGCTGAAGGAGCTAATATGAATATTAATAATAAACTAACATTTTTCTCAACTCAAGACTTGGTGTCTTGGTCAAATTTCAAATATATGCTTTACGCTGCTTACCACCACCGAAAGCTTTTGTCCGCCATTTTCTTACAACGCCAGCCTAATCAGCTTCTCAATATCCTCCAAGCATTTCTATACTTGAGTAAAACTTAAGCCTTACTACCCTTGACGGACAAGGAGCAATCACCAACAACCTGAATTATTCTTATCTATGAAGTCTCGAATGAGTACAGTAAAACCATGTAGCTTCTAAAAAACTTTAAATGACCAAAGAATTCCAGAAGATCAATCAAAATGCTGATCAAGGACGAAACCAAAGTAGGGCTGAGAACTAAAAACGCCAATAGAAATTACTGATTTGCTACTAATGCGTTGAACATAAGTACCCAAATGAATATAACCAACAACATAAACTAACTTAAGGCGACGTAATATCACAGTAGTACATATGAATAGAAGTACCAAACCAAGCTGAAATTGAACAGAAATTCCTTTATAAATCGCAACTAAACACGGTCATACGATTCCCAAATTTAAAATTACACATTTCAAGTCTTGCAAAATTACTACGCCCAAATGGTTAACATTGAAGACGCTTCAAACTTTATATCAGCTATTCTTCCATCTCAAAAACCTAGCTTGGTACGGCGCCAGTGCCTGCGCTTTGCATTATACCTGCCAAAACCCAATAACAAAAACAAATCAGTACTAATCAAAAAACCAAAAATTAAAACAAAAGCATTGACATTTTATAAAAAGGATTACCTGATGGTGTTATCAGTTCGCATGCGAATCCAGTGAGGAATGGGCCTGTTCTGTCTCATCTTCTTCGCCAGCTTCTTCTTGATACGGAAGGACTTGTGTGACGGCTACAAAATCAACAACACAAATTATAACCATATACTAAGAGATAGAGATTGAGAGACTATACTCAATTTCCAGTAGAGCTCAAAGTAAAACCCTTATTTGGAATAGAGAGGGAGTACCATTTTCGATTCTCCTGAAGTTGCTGCACATGAAAAACCCTAGGACGTTAATTTCGTTCGTTGATTTTATAAGCGTCTCATTGCAGCCAAACGACGTCGCCTAGATGTTCAAATATGGGCCTGTTTGGCCATGGGTTTCTAAATAATATACTTTTAGGTCCTATTATGCAAATATGACAAATTCAAGGACTATTTTCGTAATTCGCGTTCTGAAGTTCTTATAAAGAAGGCATCGAACCAGTCCCCACCATAGAGGCTTTGAAGGTCTCCCGCAGACAAACACAACCCTCTGCCGGTAGACTACTCTTATATGAGCCTTTGGGATTTTGCGTTTTGACTAATTTGGTAATCTAATCGGACGGTTCAGAGTTATCGTCTCTCACAGAGATATGCCTCGCACATCAAACAGAAAGCGAAAGGCGGCCCCACCAATTTCCTCCTCCATCACATCACCAGATGACGATCATAACCCCCGTCCTGGTTGGTCTCCGTCCAACCCCGAAACGATGATTTTTCTTTCCTTTTCTTTACAATATTTCTTTTGTTTATCTTGTTTGGCTACCGAGAAATCGAGAGAAATTTCGGAGGCAATGATTGACAAATCTTGGAGCTTTAAACTTTCTTGATTGAATGAATTTGGATCTTGTGACCTGGAACGAGATGAAAGTACAAAATCGAATAGAGAGTAAAACTATTGGTTTAAATTATAACGTAGGAGTAAGTAATCGCCAAGCAAGGAGTAGTTGACGAATTGTTGTATAGACCCTAACTAGATTGGGGTTTTTATCCTTTTATTCGTTTACTCGTAATATATTATGTGAGTGTAAATAAAAGTTAGGTATTTTGGCTTGTCAAGTATCAGGTTACTGCTTTAATTAGGATCCAAATATTTTAACCTTTCCCGCCTTTTTTTAATCCTGATTAAAAGATGGTTTGGGATTAATGGTTTAGTTATTTGATAGTAATTTGAGTTTTGGTGGGATGCACAATGACTCTTGACAATTTCCAATTGCTAGAGGCGGCATGTAGGATAGGATTCTTGAGATGAGCATAAGAACTGGAAAAGGATTGTTTTGTGTCAAGAATGTCAATAGACAAGACTTTTGTTATATATGGGCTCATGGTCATATCCAAAAGATGGATACTTGCTTACTGTTTGGCTTCTTTTTGAGCAAGTAAACCTAGTTGAGAATCGTTCAATGTAGTTGAAGCTGATGGATGGCATGATTATGCTTGTACTTGCACTACTGCAATTGAAATATAGGAAGTGAAAGTTGAAGTTGCTTCAAGCTTTTGGTGCAGTTATGATAGCCAAAGTTCTCTGTGAAGCATCTTACTTTTGGTCCTGAATACTTTTTTCTATTTTCTGTTGCTCTCTTCTTGTTTGGTTACTGCCTACTTTCTTTGATGTATTATTATATTTGTTCCACATCAGTTAAAGCCAAATCGAAGGAGATTGATCGGATAGATAAGCTTTTTTACTCGTACGCAAATAGCTGCTTGGGCATTATCGAGTAAGTTTGTTTCCGGCATTTTAGGTCTATATTGTTTGCAGATTTGTGTGTTGAAGGCATTTTCATAAGAATTGGTTTCTTGGAGAGTATTATTTTCATAGTTTATAAGTGAATGATGTTAGCGTTTGAAAGTTGTTCATTTTTTTAGCCGTCTGAAGTTGTAAAAAACCATACTAGCTGTAGTAAGTGAGAAATGTAGATTTCAGTTTCCTGTCCTTAAGAATATGGACATTGCAAGAAAATTTTAAGTAATTGTCGGCTCTGAAAGTGGCTAATGTTGGCTTGTAATTGGCATAGTGATTGATATATCATGGATTATATATGGATTTTATGGTAGCAAGTGACTTAGGATTATCAGAGATTGATTGTGACTAGAAACCTTATGTTTCGTGTATTCATATGATTACTTAAACAGCCCAGAAGGCATTGAAGCACTGTGTTCAGATATGCAAGTGGAGCACACTGACGTTAGAATCCTGATGCTTGCGTGGTATTTTTTGTACTAGATGTGCTATGACTTTATTGCCTTTATTGTCACTCATAATCTGAACTCTCTTGGTCTATATATATCAGGAAAATGAAAGCTCAGAAGCAAGGTTTTTTCACCAAGGTACAGAATTTACACGGTCTTATTGCATATGATTCGAAGTGTTTTGGTGATGCAGAAGATTCTGAGTTCACACATGAAAAATCCCAGAATTAATCATAGGGATCTAAAACAAAGAAAAAGGATTTTCATATGTGTGTGTGTGTGTGTGTGTGTAAACACATTTGAAAATGTCATGTAAAGTTACACAACTGCATATTTTTACACATAAAAGCCTAGTCTGCTGAATGAATGCTATATTTAATGAAATGCTGGACCTCATGTTTCTATATTATAATATTTTATATATATATTCCTACATATAAATATATATATATATATATAGATACACTTGAAAATGTCATGCAAAGTTACATAGCTGCATATTTTTACGCATAAAGCCCCTTCTGCTGAATGAATGCTATATATTTAATGAGATGCAGGATAGCTCATGTTTCTATTATAATTTTGGTAGCTGCCTTACTTAAGACCATTTCTTTTATGTGGATGTTGAATATGCAGTTTGAATGGTCTTGTGTGGTATTTTATCTTTCTTTAATGCTCCTTCATACTTATTCCCTGCTTTCTCTCATCCTTTAGGAAGAATGGCAAACAGGCTTGAAAGGTCTCCAGGCAGATTCTGTTTTAAAATTGAAGAGAGCCCTTCCACGACTGGAGAAAGAGGTGGGAACACCAGAAAACTTTCAGAATTTCTATTCTTACTCATTTCGGTACTGCCTAACTGAAGAGAAGCAAAAATGTATAGACATTGAAAGCACCTGTCAATTGCTGGATCTTGTGCTTGGATCACAATTTCGTTCAACTGTTGATTCATTGATTGATTACCTAAAGGTCCAGAGTGACTATAAGGTATTTTTAGTTCATTAGATAATAATAAACATCTTTGTATTTTTTATTTTAATAAAATATTTTATTTTTATTTATTTTTATAAAATTTTCATCTTATTTATTATATTCTGGTTTGATAGCGGTTTATTACCGGTTGAACCTTTAAACCTTAAACTTTTTCTTAGACCGGTTTAATGTCCGGTCTAGTTTTTAAAACATTGGGTATAATACTATACCAGAATTCAATTTAGTACCAAGTCTGATTCACACAAACAACTTACGCGTAATAATTAGATGAAATTTCTAAAACAGATAAAAGCATAGGCTTATGCGTAATAATTAGATGAAATTTCTAAAACAGATAAAAGCATAGGCACGTGTGAGCTCACGTGAGCATCACATTAGTAATAATCTCGATAACCAGGCTGCTTTCTCCCCTTATCCAAGAATGGGAATGTCTCTGCTCTTTCCCTCCTGTTCTCGTCTGCTCTTCAACCCAAACTCTTCCTACACCTCTTCCTTCTCCTCCTCCTGCAGCGCCGTAGCCAGCGCCGCCACTCTTTCGACAAAACAGAAGTCCAGAAGAAGAAAACAGCTTTTTCAACGGAAGAAGGCCGATGATGACTCCATCTCCGCTCTTGAGAAAAGCCTCCGCTTCAGCTTCATGGAGGAACTCATGGAGCGAACCAGAAATCGAGATCCCGAAGGTGTGTCCGAGGTTATGTACGATATGATCGCCGCCGGACTGACCCCCGGTCCTCGCTCCTTCCACGGCCTTGTGGTCGCTCACGCTCTCACCGGTGATCATGAAGGCGCGGTACGACTCCACCTATTTTGTTTTAGCATTTTAAGAAAACGTTCAACGCTCTTAAAGCAATGTATGTATTGCTGTATGTGCGCATACAGATGCAGTCGTTGAGAAGAGAGTTGAGTGCAGGTCTTATGCCTCTCCACGAGACGTTCATTGTGCTAATTCGCTTGTTTGGATCCAAAGGCCATGCCATTAGAGGTTTCGAGATTCTCGCTGCAATGGAGAAGTTGAATTACGATATCCGCCAAGCTTGGATTGTCCTTGTTGGTAACCAAAAAACAATGAGCTGGACTTTTTCCTAAATTTCTGATTGGTGAAAATAATAAAAAATTGGTTGATATAGTCTGCGTATTGTTGTACAACTTGCCTCAGTGGTGCTTGTTAAGCAAAATTACTTGGAGGATGCAAATAATGTGTTCTTGAAGGGTGCTAAAGGCGGGCTGAGGGCTACTGACGAACTTTATGATCTTTTAATTGAGGCGGACTGCAAAGTCGGAGATCATTCCAATGCACTTGAAATTGCGTATGAAATGGAAGCAGCCGGCCGTATGGCTACAACCTTTCATTTCAACTGTCTTCTTAGTGTGCAGGTGAGCCATGGAACTTCTTTACATGGCATTGTAACTCATCTTTGCTGTTACTTGAACCTGCTAATTTATGGCTGGTTTGTATCCCTATATGAAAATCTAACATGTGACTTCAACTGCTGCATATAGATGCTATTACGAGTACTGCATCTTGCCCGCATTGTTTGTAGCTGCTTCTTTGATAAATTTGCGTAGTTTTGCTCTTGCCATTCCTACACCAAACTCACTTTATATTTCTTTATTTAGGCTACTTGCGGAATACCTGAAATAGCTTTTGCTACATTTGAGAACATGGAATATGGAGGAGAAGGTTCAACACTCATAAACTCTGGTTCTCTGTGGGATTAGGTTATTCCTTTTTAGCTCATTGCATAGCTTATCTGAAGAAGCTATTTCCTTTGTGGAATTGGGATAGCTTCTATGAAGCAGCCTAAGTAGATCTACAGTTGAGGCTTGCCTTGTGGATGTTGAACCTATTGTAGTATCTATTCTAAAAATGAGTAATATGATCTAAAAGATGGCAGGCCCAAACATAATGAAGTTTGCCAATGCCATGGGGAATGACATGAGCCTCATCAATTAGTTGTTTGCTTGTACTTATATTTTCCTGAAATCATTTATGGTGGTTACTTAATCATTATGCTAATTTATGAGAAGTTCATCATCCTGTTCTGTGAAACAGTAGTCTAAATGTCTAATAGGTTGCTGTAACAGTGTCCGACTCAGCCAAACATTATGAGCTGCTTACTGCTTATCAATTACACATTCAGTAATTGCTACAGTGGTTTTATGATTGTTGAATCTGAACCACTTTTTGTTGTATTCATTATTTGGAAGTTTCTTTGATTCTGAAAACTGTTTTTGCATGACAGACTATATGAAACCCAATACTGAGACATACAATTGGGTCATCCAAGCTTATACAAGAGCTGAATCCTACGACAGGTAGATTTTCTCATGCATCAATAAATGGCCATGTCTATACCTATATTATTCTGTCATCTCTGTAAGCCAATTCCATTTTTTTCTTTGAGTTTTATTCTTGATATTGATTTGCATTTTCATCTTGAGGTATAATTCCTATTGAGCTATTAACCAAATTCAATGCTTTAGATTCTTGTTCACTTGTTTTTTCTTCTTGGCATTATAGTTTAGCTTATCCTAACATTCGTGGAAGATACTGTTGTTTGGAGGTTTGGTTAATCTTAACTTTTCTGTAGTCTCAATTGGGATTTATTTAGATTCATAATCTTGTGATGTTGACATGAAATGTAGGGTGCAAGATGTTGCTGAGTTGCTTGGGATGATGGTTGAAGATCACAAACGATTGCAGCCAGATGTTAGAACTTATGCGTAAGTTGGAATTCCTTGAACATAGTAGAAAATCTCAAACAAATTTTATTTATGACGTTTGTCAAGTTTGATGCTAAACTTATCAGTTGATTATTTGGTACATTTAATGTCCTATTATAAGACAATTTCTCTATCAAGGAAAATTGTTCATTTGATGTATTGACATTTTTGCTAAGATATATGTTGTGGGAAAATCATTCAATTCAAAATCTTAAGTTATTGGTAGGCCTTAGAGATTGGGTTATATATTAACGTTAAAATATGCAATACTTATTGTCTCATTGTTGGTATCTTATGATGCGCATTATTTGTTTGAAATACTTGGAAGTTGGATAAATGACATCTGATCACTTCTTGAGTTCTTTCAAGTGTATTACTTTGTAGGTTAGGAAAGGAAAAACTTGTGATTAAGCATTACAATTTTTTTACCATGTTGCTACTGTGTATTTGTGATGACTTGAATTGCATGTAGTTTATTACATATTGTAAAGATTGTGTAATTGTTAGAATATCTTAAGGCTTGATTATGAAGATCTTATTACCCAACTAGTTGTTGATTAGCTAATATATATTTGTAGCTATACTCTTATGAATACAAAAATATTTCGCTCTATAGTTTACATTGTATCAGAGCCAATCTTGGCTATTTGATTCTTTTTAACTTCCATTTTACCCATTGATAGAGGTGGGATCTACTTTTTCTTCTTTTGGTTTAGTTTTGTCTAGTGAGTGTAAGTTTAAAATTTTTTGGGGTTCATCCGTTCCAAATGACCATTCACTCTCCTCGTCAGCAGAACTAGGAGCATCGGCAGCCAACCAGCCTCTTCTCGAAGACTAATTATCGAAAGCCCTGTGTGTAAAACCTTATGCATCGCTTGAAAATTCTATCTCCTCACCCACTTGTTGGCACGTGGTTGTGCGTGCCACGGAGCTACGCCTACAATCAACTTCTTCGACATTGCCTCTCTCGCTACAACTGTTTGTCTACTTTCCTCAACACCTTGACAGGCATGCCTTGTCTCTATATGAATGATGAACAAAAAAAATTGGCTGTGATTGATGTCATTCATGTGATATGTAAGATCACATAATATAAGTTGACTAGTCTCATCAATTATATGGATTGGTGTAAGACAATTCGAATTTCCTACGGAGGATTTCTAAAGACCACCTTATTGATGATCCACCATCAAACCGTAATCGCAAGGAATATCTGCAAGATGATCTCAATTATTCTTACAAATTAGAATTTTATTGACAACAAGGATGCCAATTTGATTAACAATTGTATGTCAAAGAATTTGATGGAATTCTTAGAATTTTTGTATTCTGAAAAAGGAAATATTTCCTATATTTTCGAAGGGTGTAAGGGTTTTTATCATGTTGAACAATAAGATCAGTCTCTTCAAGCATATTTTATGAATTTCAAAAAGAACTATGAAGAATTTAATTTCTTGCTATCTTTTAGTCCTTATGCCAAAGTTCAGCAAGCTCAGTGGGAGTAAATGTCAGTAATGATCTTTTTGGATGATCTTAACCATTAGTTTGAGATTGCTAAGTCTCAAATTCTCTCAAGAGCTGAAATTTCCTACTTGCATAAGGTCTTTACTCGTATACTTCACATAGATGTCAATGCATTTATTGCTCCCAATACTCAAGATTCTTGGTGCTTTTGTTAGTCGTAATAATGAATTTGGGACTACGAAGTCATCTTATATGAATAATAATAGATGAGAGACATACAATTGGGGTAATAGGAATTAGGGTGCATGAATTATTTGTCAATACTGTCGTGAGTTGGTTCATAGCAGATGCATGTGTCGGAAGTTACAAAATAAAACTCATAAATGTCATTTTGCATATTGTAGCTACTACTACGCCTAGCTCATCCACTAAGAAGACAATTATAGTTTTTGCAGATGAATTTGCTAAATTAACCCAGTACCAAGAAGTATTAAAAAGTTTATTTCACCTTATCATTGCTATTGCTAACACGTGTCTTTCCTCTTCCTCGTGATATAGGTTATTGATTCCTTACATGATAGGTAATTCTAATCTTTCTCTAAATTCCAGAGACACTCATCTGCCTCTTATATTACTTTAGTTGATAGATCTACTTTCTTTATTATTGGTTCTGGTGCTGTTAATCCTAGTCCATTACTTCCTTGTCCTCTATCTTGAACCTACTTTGCTCCTTTACTACTATTATAGGTCAAGGAACAATTCCTTTAGCTACTAACCTTCTTCTGAAAATTGTGCTACATGTTCCCAAATTGTCTACCAATCTCTTATCCACTAAAAGGATTACAAAAGAATTTAACTTCATTGCAATTTCTTACGCCAATTTTGTATTTTAGGTTCGGGTTATGGAAAAGATGCTTGGGCTTGCCAAAGAAAGGGATTCTACAATAGCATTCTTCTAGAAGGGCAGTCTTCATTCCAAACCTATTTGATCCAGAATGCTATTCGTCAACAATCTTCATGTGTTGACAGATCATTTCAAACCTATGTAGCTGAAAGAAAAAATTTACATCTCAAAATCAACATAGCACTCTTATTCCAAATCCATGTTCTCAAACAATTTTGGGTTGATGCAGGCTCCATACCTTTTTTGATCAACCACCTACTTTCATTTGTTCTTCGTGGTGAGATTACTTATAATATTCTTTTTTCTACCTATTGTTCATTATTAGGCCATAAATATTTGATATTACTCGTTTTATTCGTGATGTGCATGCTCAAGTCACAATTAGATCCCAAATCTTTAAAATATATTCTCCTGGGCTACTCTTGTCTACATAAGGGGTATCAGTGCTACTATCCTATTCTTAACAATGTTTTTTGTCAGCTGATTTTACTTTTTTGGACCACATTCCTTTCTTTCATATTTTGATTTTTGACAAGGAGGATGATGATTTGTTAGTTTATAAGATCTTATATCAGACCACTGACGTTACCCTACGCATGATACTCATATGGGACCACAACTGCCTATTCACATGGTCTATTATAGATGATTGATCTTCTTGATACAAGTCTGGTACCTGTCCCTTATTTGATATCTGATCCAATATTTGATGGCCCTGACCTCTCAATTATTCTTCGTATAGTTAAACCTTAGTGTACTTATCCTATTAATTATTTTGCTTCTTATGATCATTTGTCTTTGTCTTCTTGTTCTTTTGTTGCCTCGCTTGATTCTTTCACTTCCCTAAAAATTGTTTGTAGTCAAATCAACCCTGATTTATCCATGCTTGACTTAAAACATCACTTGTGTCAAAAGGCTATGCTCAAACTTATGGTGTGAATTATTTTGATACTCTCTCTTTTGTTGCAAAATTGACCTCTATTCATTTATTTATTTCTATGACAACTACTCATGATTAGCTTGTACATCAGTTAGACATCAAAAATGCCTTCGTACGTGGTGACCTTCAGGGGGAAGTGTACCATTTGAGTTTGTTGCTCAGTGGGAGTATGGTAAAGTTTGTCATCTTTGAAAGTCCTTGTATGATCTAAAACATAGTCCCCGTACTTGGTTTAAAAAGTTTAGTTAGCCGGTGGAAATTTTTGGCATGAATATGAGTATATTCGCCACTTGATTTTCCATAAACATTCAGCATCTGGTATCATTTTATTTGTTGTGATGTGGATGATACTGTCATTACTAGAAGTGATATTATGGGCATTTCATCTTTGAAGTCCTTTCATCACAGTCAGTTTCACACAAAAGATTTAGATGTTTTGAAGTATTTTTTGGGAGTTGACAAGAAGTAAGAAAAACATTTTCTTGTCTCAAAGGAAATATATACTTGATCTATTAGCTGAGACCAAAAAGTTAGGCCTAAGCTATGTCGTGTTTCAATGTTCCCTATTTTACAACCTACTAAAGATGAAGATTTATTTGAAAATCTTGAGAAATATAAGAGGTCAAATAGTTGATACAATTTACCTTTTGAACTTCAATTCTTTCTTTCAGCTTTTTGAATTCTTTGATGTAATATAGTCTTGAAACTCACTATGTTTGACACAACTATGAATTTAGGTAGTATTTTCATAATATTACACCTTCTTTCTTTTCTTCTTGGTTGTGTTACATAACATATTTTGTGCTTGTTCAGGCTGTTGGTGGAATGCTTTACTAAGTACCGTGTGATAAATGAAGCTATAAGGCATTTCCGTGCACTTAAGAACTTTGATGGGGGAACTAAACTTTTACATTGTGAAGGGAACTATGGTGATCCGCTTTCCTTATATCTACGGGCTTTATGTAGAGAAGGTATGAATGTATGTATATGTTTGAATATAAGTGTAACACATGCTTTGATTCATCTTAAGATGGTGTAGTAGTGTTGTCTTATGCAATGAACTACTAATGTACTTAAAGGTTGAAAGGTATCAAATTGTTGTGGATGGAAGTCCATCGATCTTCTACTTGTCTTCTTTAATCTATTTGTTCTGTTTTTTCACATATCCTTGAATGCTTTATTTGTTTTCTGTTTAATCTGATTTCATACTTGAGTATGCCCTTATTTGAAATATGTCCTACCAAAGAGAAAAGGTTGCACAACTATGTTAAGATTTAACGATTTTCCTTTCAGTTTATAAATGCAATGTGTATGAAACTATTCAAGTAGCTTATAATAGAGATATCTATGTTAATCCGCCACTTTATGTTACAAAGAAAGAAGAAAATTTGGTTTGCTGGTCTGAAATTTAGTTCCTGAATCCCTACATGTTTGCTTTTTGTGTTTATTTGTTTTCGATGAATATCTGCACGACGAATGTGTTGTTATCCTGTTTCTTTCAGGATATACTCATGCTCTGTTAATTTTCCACTCATTGGTTATGCATATTTGATAGCAATCCACCCTCTCCCCAGCCCATACTAGCTAGGCCCATCAACACTTATACTCGTAGAAACAAACTAG
>JAOTBA010000007.1:26979194-27028573 GCA_025629845.1 Erythroxylum squamatum
CTCCCAGTTTCTACTGCTACAACGGAGCGATCATTTTCAGCTATGAAAATTGTGAAGACGAGACTTCGTAATAAGATGGAAGATGAATATCTCTCTGATTGTTTATTAGTGTTTATTGAAAGAGAAATTGTTGAAACAGTTAGTACAGATTTATTGATAGATGATTTTCGTGATCTAAAAGAACGGCGTGTTGCATTTTGATTATTTATTAATAATATTATATAATTGTATTATTTTTTTGCATTTAGATGTTAGCCCCCGGCCCCCCCTTAGAGTTGAGTCTGGCTCCGTCCCTGGTGGTTCCCAAAGGTAATGAATGCCTGGGCTGGTCCAGACTGCGAGGGCGGCCAGATTACCCGCACACTAGTTCCCTTCCCGGTACACGTGTTGCAACTGCGTCTCCCAATCTCGTTGGAGTAACTCCCGGGTACCTGCCAACAAAGAAGAATGCTCAGTAAAATCGGTTCGTTAAGAGGACAGGATATTAATGACTTCTAGGGAGTCCACTTCGACAATGACTCGGCGGTACCCCATTGACCAAGCCAAGGTTAGGCCCGAGTGGATTCCCCATAGTTCTGCACCTTGCGGCGAATCGCGCCCACTATGATGTGTAAACCCCCCACACCATTGTCCGGTGCAGTCGTGAATTAAACCCCCAGCGGTAGCTATGGACGATCCCAGTTTAACCGCCCCATCCGTGTTGAGTTTGACCCACATATTTCACTCTCTTAATTCTCCTTTTATATGAGAATAAATATAACTGACGGATGTTATGATATGTGGATGCTCAAGTTGTGTCCGTTTATGTTGTCGAACTGCCAACTGTTGGGAAAATCGGGTAATTTTTTCCTCTAAGGTAAACAATTAGTGAAGTGAACCGATTCAGTAATACTTAGGAAAGACCGTCAAACGGACTTCTAAGACAATATTACCATTCCATGTAAAATTCTAGGAAAGGGCGAAGGGGTCACAAACGGTCCCACTTAAATCTCGGCCTCCTAGATAGAAATTACGTGCATGGTGTATTTATCACAACCTAACCCGTGTACACACACGAACAATAAATACACCCAAATAATTGAACACAACACTACAAATATACCCAACAAATAATATTAATCTCACGTGGAAATTGAGACCAAAAGCTTGGTTCAGACAAGACATATCTCTTGACACGGGGGAATATTTGCTTCCGTTAGCTAATCTGTCAATTGCCTTGACACGGTAACGACATATATATAGCTACGTGTTCTTGCCGTCAACACAAATACTAGGAACTCTGGGCAACGAATCCTGAATTTGACTTGGACTTGGACTTGGACTTTGGAGGAAAGGAATATTAAACTTTAGAAAACCTTAAAAAGTCTAAGGTTTCTTCGTTATTTGTCAGTTGATGATCATCATTAAAAGATGACCATTATTTTCTTTAAGGACTTTTCTGCTCCGTGGCCATTTTTAATAACTATTAGTGATTATTTTTTATTATAAATAATAAAAATAAAATTACCTTATTTGATAACTGAGACCTACCAAAACTTTTTTTTTAAATGAAAAATAATTGTGATTGTAGTTGAACTACGTCGACGTTAGAACGAGTTCAAAGTGTTCAGTCTACTGTTATATTGCAACATGATCTAAGAATAAAAACTTCCCAAGGAAGATAGTATGGCTATTTGCATAATAGACAACAACATGAAATAATTATAAGCACTACTGAAGTTTCATATTTATGAAAAAGCTCTTTCGCCATTTCTAGTATTTAGAATTTTGCTTTATCTTCTTAGCATATTTCCATTTTGCATATTTGGATAGCACACAAAAATTGTCAGGAATGCCTGGGACATGGACAATGGCTAGCGGGATATCACAGTCCTCTGGTTGTTCGATATCCCTAATCCCTTGATTCTCATTTTGTCCAACAGTTACATCTAAAGTCAGCATGTTGACTCAATCAATCTGACAATGCTCCAAATGGTGTGAGGTAAAATCATTCACACCATTGTATAAATTTTTCAAATTGTCTGTGCTAGAATTTTTAAGAGTTGTCTTTCTCTGAAAAATATGTGACAACTTACTCAATTCTCAAACCAACTAGTTGTTTACTATTGTCTTCGTCACTAGTAACTATATCCACGGTATCATTAAGCACAGCCGTAATAGCACTAGTAGTTTCATCATCTGCACGAAGGTGTAGCAAGCATGCTTGTTTCTGCCAAAGGATCAGACTCTGTTTCTGTTGCCATGGCCTCTGCAGTTTCCAATTCATCATTAATGTTGATCAGCTTGTTAGAAATTTGGTTCATCCCCAATGGAATTCTTCTATCGGCATCTACAACGCAGACTGCAGGTGTCTCTGCAACAACAACAGGCTGAGCGGTAGTCACAATGGTACTCTATTTTAGAAGATTCTGTGTTGTATCTTAGTAGTTTCCGATTAAAAGATCCTCCCAGTTGGTTGCTACAGCTTGTTGACGTTTGGTTTCCAAGGGTGTGTATAGTCTTCATAACCATTGCACCCTTATCTCTCACACTCATCACCAAAACATTATCCGGAAGAATCGTTGCTTTAGGTATCTCAATACACACTTTTGCATAGCCTACCTTCTCCACGTGTAGTGTTTGAGAATCTATGTTTAGAGGTTTACCTAAGGAGTTCGCTAAATAGCTCAACCCTTGGAGCGTCATAGCTCCATAGGCAGGAAGTGGACCTACAGTGAAAAATTGTCTATCAAACCTCTGTTTGTGTCCATGCCAGGACTCTATTGTCGTAAGAATAAAGGCTGATCTTTAATGTGCCATGAGCCTGGTTCAGTAATTTCCTACGCATCAAAATCCTTGCCAAATTTGAAGAGAAAGGACCATGCTTACGTAGCAAGACCTTCTTTAGTCATTGAGCCCAAGTATTGCACCGGAAATGCTGGCCTCTGCTCCAAAAAAAAACCAATGAAAGCCGAGGACCATACCCAAATGCCTGCGTGGAGAAATTTCCTTTGGGGGCATATTACGCCGTCCTGTTGGAAATGTGTCAGAACAACTTTGGGTAACTGGGGTACCAATTTTCGCTTCCAGGCTCCATCCAGTTTCGCATTTGTTGTCACACCTTGGGCTCTCGGGTGTTTGCATTGGAGTATTTGTGCGCTTGCGAGAATTTTGGATTTTCTCTGGATAACGCCGGGAAGGCTTCCTTCAGCCCCGAAGGCTCTCCGACTTCCATCCTAACGCCCCTCAGCCCTACCAAGGTCTGTCCGGCGCGAGGAGCAAACCCAGGAACGTCAACGCCAAACTCCTCCACCGCTTGAGGAGGCGGCCCACCATCATCAGTAGAAACCATGGTCGCTGTTATGGAGCTCCCATGGGTCTTAGCCCCGCTTGTTTCTCTCTCTAAAGTTGGGTCTCCGCTGTTTTGGGTCGCCGGCGGTAGATCTGGATCTGGGTTGAAAGAGACACCTTCCTTCTTGCAATCTGTTGCCTTGTAAACTAGACCATATCCTCCTTCTCCAAGCTTAATTTGAAACGAAAATCCATCGGTAAATTTCTCAATTTCGGAGGAATTGAACACGACCAGATTGAGAATGCTAATGTCAAAATCTCCGGAAGCTGCTGCGTCACTTGCTTGCAACATGGATCCTTCAACTGCATTTCCTAATCCACTAAATATGAGGGGATTGCTCATCAGAGGCGACAGAGAGCTCATATGACGTTGAATTAATATTGGCAAAAGCGCAGATGAGGTGAGTTCATGGTGTAGAATTTATGTCAGTACTAGGGAAATCACTGTGGCATTACCACTACCCTGCTTTAATCCATATTTAGAGAAAAGTACTTGGAATAGGAGTAACATGGAAGCTTTATAGCCACTGTAATTCAGAAGCAGCAATGAGCCAAATAACCATAGTTCCGAGTTATTGCGTGCACTCGACTGTTTACCTAATATGCACTTAAAGTGTTAGCAGACTTCGGATTCCTACAGAAAAGTTACTACATTCATCCACTTCATCTCTACTTTCACAAACTCAAATGGTCTTCTTGCTATTAAATGTAAAAGTAGCAGTGGCTTTTAGGTGATGTTAGTAGGCTTAATAGGAAATAAGGAGCTCCCTTAGATTATTGATCAGCTATATGGGTTTTTCCTTTCTTTTTTTGGTTAATTTAATATTTCTCAGATTCGGCTTCTTTTCCCAGCATGTTATTACAATAATCAAATGAATTCTGTTAATGTTTCTTGGAGTTTGTATGTTTGCCCTGCCTCCCTGGAGCACTGATCAGACAGAACATCAATCTGCTCTGTTTTCTCAGACTTTTTATTTTTCTTCAGTTAGCTAAGAGACCTGAATTTGAGTCGTTGAAGGATGGAAAGTCCCGAAAATGACAACATTTGTTTCTGATACTGAACCACTGAGTTCCACAAAGTGTGTAATTGTGGCTTCGTGATATACATGCGTTATTACTTATAACAAGTATGTCAGGGACAATCTTATTCTGTGTTCGTGCGAACTTTGGTCTCTGGATTATCCTGTACTGCTGAACCCCAGGTAGATGCAGCTGCAACAGGAAATGGAAATAGCAGATTCATTAGAACTATTCAAGCACATTAACTCATAAAAAAACAATCAAGGCTCATTTTATCCTAACCTTGTAGAGCAAGAGTCGAATTATCGTCAGTACCCAACTGCCAGGCGAAGTAGCCAAGCAATCCTTTGTCCTTGGCATAACTAACTTTAACTGAAATGCTCAGTCTATCGTCATAACCGATCCATGTTGTTCCAGAGTAGCAGTAATTGGACACATAGGTTGAATTATAAAGTGCTGTTGCGTTATTCTGTGCAAGGAAATCGTTGATTTGTGCATAACCTACAGAGCCATCGCTGCTTAAAGCCGCCCCAACAGTTGTTGCGAAGAAGCCATTTTGATTAGCATCTGCAAGCTCCCAAGCGTAGCCATAGAAGGGAAAGCCAAGTACTATCTTCGTGGCTGACAAACCTGCTTGAATCCAGCTTGTGACCCCATAGTCCCCACTAACTGTAGTTCCAGGATTGTACAAGGCAGCAGGTGGTCCTGTAACGTTTGACCAACCAGGACCGTAGAAATCATAGGCCATCACGTTAATCCAATCCAAGCTGCTTGAAATGGAGTTGACTGGGTAGTCAATGGTATAATAATCAGATGAATAGAAAACTGCTGCGGAGAGAAGCAATGTAGTGTTCCCAGTTTGTGCAGATTCGTTGGCCACAGCAGCTCTCAGCTCGGTAAGAAGCAAACCGAAATTGGTCATCTTGTCAGTGGTGTTCGGATACTCCCAGTCCAGGTCTAGTCCGTTGAAGTTGTAAGTTCTTGCCAAGCTGATCGAGGAGTCAATGAATGTTGCTCGTGAACTAGCCTGACTTGCCATTGAAGCAAAGTCGTCAGCAATGGATTCATTACCTCCACCACCAATAGACAAAAGGGTCTTAACAGAAGGATTTTTTTGTTGAACTGTTTGTGTGAAGGAAGAGAACTGAGCCTGATTTGCAGATGAAATGGTAACTTCGTTAGTCTGGGAATCAAGGTCAGCGAACGCACAGAAAAGGTGTGTGAAAAGGGTGGAGTTTATGTCGGAGATTGAAAGTCCGCTATCAGAATACCAGTAAGCAGCTCTGACAACACTTTGTGCTGCTGAGAAATGAAGCTGAAGAAGAAACAGAAGACATAAAAGACAGGGAAGAGTTTTGGCAGCCATTGCTTGGTACGTCTGGATGGTATTATGGTCTGCTCTTGAGCCTTTATATATAGATTTAATTCATTAAAAAGTTTGGTAATTGGCAGTGATTGACTTGACGACTTTGTCTAGCTTCTAACTTTGAATTTGAGATTTCTTCCAACTTTAGAATCTGGATATCGTGTTTGAATCTTCAAAGAATACACGCCACAAAACCTGAAACAGTTGCATCGTCTTGCTTGCTTGATGTTTCTAGACCAGAGCCCATCCAAATCAGACTAAACTCTTTCTAACTCGATTCCAAACTTGATCATGCTTAGGTTTTCTAGGGAATTGATTCATTTGGGTTGAGCTCGTCTGAAATTGATTCAAAGTTAAAATTTTGATTTTAAACCTTATTAAACACATTACCAATCCTGCTTTTCACGAAATAAATTTAACAAAAACAGAAGGTATTACACGGAAAAGGTTGCTTGGAACCTTGGTCTAATGACCAAATTGCATAAAACATTCGAAGACGTGAGAACGACAGATTGTGGTCTAACATGTCTGCTGAAACATGAACGTTAGAGAGAGAAAAAAAAAACGACGACTTGGATAAATGTTGATTAAGATGATTACGTGGTTTGATTGCAGTAACTTGCTTCCTAGACTTCTTTGCGGATGACTTCACTCCGCATCAACTTGCTTTTTTTAAAACACAAAATCAGTTATTTTTTAAATGCAGGCTAAGTAAATTTTTGGATTGACGCAATAATCTGTAAATCATGTCAATCGAATATTTTGTACTAAATAAAGTCTTCATCACAGGTTCAATTGAGAGAATATAAATAAAAGAATTCAAACACAAGAACTTTTAATCTCGTACGATCGTACCTTCTATTTTACTAACTCGGCCACTCCTAAGAGCCTGCATTAACATCCTCTTAATATACCTCCCTAAGGTCAGAGTTTTTGTGGCAGTACCTATAAGCCGAGGTTAGTAAGGGAGGTTGACTTTTAAAGTATAAATGACTCTTAAATTTTTTAAAGTCTAATCTCATTTTTAATATAAAAATTTAGATTAATAATAAATAAGATGAATTTTTTATTTTGGTCTAAATTTATCTTAAATTTGTTCAAACCGGCAATTAAATAATTAAAGACTCGACAATATTTTATTTCAAAATAATATTATGTTAAACTTTAATTTAATTAATTTTAATTATTTAAATTAAATTAGATTCAAATTCGAATTTAGTTTCTAATTTAATTAATTTAAGTTAAATAAATTTGTTAAGACGCTAATGAAAAAGTTATTTGCTTTTATTGATACGATGATGCGTGGAGAGATCGTGTTCGTCAGCTACCTGTCGACGGCGTTAAAGAAAAACCTAACCGCTTTTATCAGGATATTAGCGCGCGAAAAGCAGCGATAGAAGGGTCATGCTAAGCTCAAGCGCGTTGATACACGCGCCCCCACTCTTTGCTTATCTCAAAACTCCTCTATTTCCTTTTACCGATACTAAACACGGCACCGTTTGCTCTTCAATGGCGGCATCTGCGCGAATCGCCATCGTCGGAGACGTCGTGAGTAGCTAAGCTCAATTAATATTTTGAAAGCCTAACTTTGTCTAATTTCTAATCAGGGTTTACATCTGTACTTACGTTGAGTGTTTTTTCTTGAAGCATGATGATTGGAGTCTGGAGGAAGATACTAAAGCACTTCAATTTTTGCAGGTATTCGCTTAATTTACTTAAAGATTTATTAAATTTCTCAAAGGTTCAATCTTTCCTTCCCCGATTGTAAATTTTTCAAGTTTTTTTGTCTTCTTTTGGTTAGTGGTTACTAGTGTGCGTAAGGGTTCATGCTGGTATTTGGTAAACTCTAGTGCTGGGAGAAAAGGATATTGGAAATGGATTTATTTTGGTTGACTATGTTCCTATTTGAATGGTTTTCTGTGTATTGGACTTGCTTAAGCTTTTCTTATAATTATGATTTATGAGTGTAATTCTGCTCCACCACCAATGATAGATTTTTGCATGGAATGCAGCCAGATTTGGTGCTGTTTACAGGCAGGTTTCCTTCCTTGTCGGTTTCCATCTATCGATATGATGTCATTGATTGGCCTGCTTTTAATTTATTTCGGGTGCTTTCTTGATCCTTTTCACCTTTTCTAACTTGTATGATGAGTAGCAAGGATATCTGCAAAGAGGATGCTGCTCTGCTCCTGAATCATATCTGTACACTAGCAATCACTGTCCCCATGCTTATTATTCAATTGATGTTGGATCAAATTGGGTCTCAACCAACATGCTTTGGAAAGTAGTCATGCATGGAGGACTTAGTAGACGAAACTAAATCATTGGTTTTCTCCGTGCAATTTTTCTTTTTTTTTATGAATTTTATCCAGGTGATTTTGGTAATGAGAATGTTGAACTTGTCCAAAGCGTTGCAGATCTTGAATTTCCTAAAGCAGTTATTTTGGGAAACCATGATTCTTGGACAACTCAGCAGTTTTCAGCAAAGTAAGTTTTCATTACACCACATAGAAAAATCGAATATCTTACATATAATGATGCAGTTGCTGTTACATTTTTTAATTACACTGAAAGGAACTTGAATTTTTCATTTATGACCCATTTTTTCTGGAAAAAATACAAAAAGAACTGAGTTTCTGTATTTGAAAGCAGGATTTTGTGTTCTTCCATATTCTTCAGAGCAGCTGTTTGCTGGTTTTTATATGTGATAATATCCTATTTATTTGCTTTTTAGTTTTTAGTTTTTACTTTTTACTTTTTACTTTTTCATGGTATTATACAATGAGTATAAATTCTGCCTCGTGATTTATGTTTCCTTAATCATACCTAAAGGTCTATTTTCTATCTCACTGTAATCATTCTTTGGTTTGTATATTAGGGGCAAGAATGGCGTTCAACTTCAACTGGAAAGGTGAGCTGGAATTTTAAAATGATGTCTTTTGTAGCTTACCTCTACCTTTCGATTGCTTAAATATTTGTAGCTAGTCAGAAATCGTTTCCTGCTTTTGCTGTGTTCCTGTTTTTATTGTTACACTGAGTTTCTGCATCTTGTTTCGTTGAATCATTTCAAAGTATACTTGTAAGACAAAAAATGAGAATGAAGTGTCTGTAAGTTTAAGAATAATCAGAAAGCTCAAAAAGGAAATAGTTTAATAGATTTCTGAATCTGTAGGTTTATTTTGACAAGCATGTTTTATAACATCGATAATTAGACACATGAAATGCATCCTTTACTCTTTCCTTTGGTGTGCGAGATATTGTGCATTTAATGAATTGTGATGGTGCTGAATGATTGTACCTTTTCTTCTACAACCAGTCTTGGAGAACAGCATGTAGGTTACAGACGTCTGGATTTTCCTGCTCTAAAACTCAGTATTGTTGGCGGACGGCCATTTTCTTGTGGTGGTGAGCAGCTGTTTAGGAAAAAGCTTTTATCTGCAAGGTATGGTTATGAAGTAAATTGATTAAGTCTTTGTTTTTTTCTTTCAGTTCAGAACTCTTGTTTGAGCTTAGTTCTCTTTTCCTTGAGCTAATTTAACGGGAAATTTGCTCCCAGATATGGAGTCAAAGATATGGAGGGAAGTGCCAGGAAAATATACAATGCCGCTTTGGGCACTCCAGAAGACCATATGGTTATAGTTCTTGCACACAATGGACCCACAGGTGTGTTTGCTGGCCAAACTGACTGCTGGAAATTGGTACAAAGCTTGGTTTCATCCTGGATTGATCTTCTTTTTTGCAGGTCTTGGTTCGAACTTGAATGACATTTGTGGAAAAGATTGGGTGTTGGGAGCTGGTGACCATGGTGATCCAGGTACTAGTTTTGGGCTGTTATCTTCGTGAATGATTGACTTGTCAGATTGTGTTGCATTCAAATATGGGAAGTGGACTAGCAAACACGTAATGAGATGAAACATATTGTTATAGACTGGAAATATGACTTCTGGTAACCATGTATCTTATGGCTCAGATCTGGAACAAGCCATATCCCACATGAAACAAACCACCAACCTCAACATTGCTCTTGTTGTCTTCGGTCACATGCATAAAGAGCTGGCATACGGAAACGGTCTTCGGAAAATGATCGTGGTTGGTGCTGATAACAGAATATACTTGAATGGGGCTATTGTTCCAAGAGTTAAGGCATTAATTTCTGGTCAGGAAGGTGCAAGCAGAAGCTTCACCAACGATGACATACCCGCATCTGAACGCACAACACGAGCTTTCACTATAGTTGACATCCTGGAGGGGAGAGTGGACAAAGTTACAGAAACCTGGGTGTCAGTTTGTGGAGACAAGACCTCAATGCAAGAGGAGCATCTATTGTTCAAGTACAGTAATTAGCTCTTTTTCCTGTTTGAACCTTAGATTTATATTGCCAAATAGAGTTACAAGTAAGCACGGCTTGCATGTTGACATAGTGAGTACTATGCAATTCTGCCAAGGCTATCCTCCGCAGGATAACTCATTCCATGGATAAATGTTAAAGCAGGGAGGCATACAGAGAATAGAATATCCATTAGTAGACCTCCAGATGTTGACTACTCTGTTTTCATGAATTAAAAGAAAAGCTCATCCTCATCATCTTTTCCTTTTTTTAGTGGGACCTCTGAATCATTTGTCTTCAATAAAACCAATAATCAATTACTTCTAAGGATTATTGACGTGAAAGTGGTGATTGGTGATCCAGTTCATAGATTTCTTGAATCATTGATTCTCGATAATAAAAGTAGGCCATAGGACAGCAACTACTCTTTATTGAACATATTGTATTATATCTCTGGACTGTGTTGTATCCACAACACTGCTGTTTCTCGTACAAATTTATTACTATATACACATTTATTATTATATGTACCTGATGTTTTTCGTACTTTCTCTTTTCTGTGCACTAACTTCCAAGCATTCTACGGCCTTTTTTGACCAGTTCGATTCCTTAAGACTGAAGTGTGTACACTAATCTCACAAAAAGAAAGCTGGAAAACCTTAAAAGCATGTTTTGATTCAAGTTAATGGGGAAACTCAAGGGTCCATTGGACAGTAATGTAGTTGCTTTTTCTCTTCTGTCATCACTCATCAGCTTTGTTGTTCTATCAGTATTAACAGCTTCTAACTGAATAATAAGTGATGAATTCGATCTAATCTAACCAACATTTATCATATTTCCATTCTCCAACTGTTATCTTCTTTCACTGGCTTGCAATGTCATTTATCATTATACCATATCAATGCATGTTCATTTATTTAGAACCCCACACCCCACCCAGTTCATTGCTTGGTGTTTTCTATTTGTTGGCGAATTTAGGTCCTCGGCTTTTAAAAGCCAGAGGTCCCCAACTAACCTAAGAACCCGTTGATTGAAACCGATTCATCACCTACCTATTGTCCTCATCAAAACCAACCATTCCCTAAACTTAGTAAGCTTACAACCATCACTCATTATCGGAAACTTGAAAAAATACCCTAAAAGTTGCACTGATTAGGCCTTTAAAGGCATTAGTCATGCAACTACATGATAGATTCGTCTGTTGGGTTACATTGCACCCAACTATATGATTATCTGATTGATACTACCTTAGATTCTTTTAAGAATACTTCCATTTCATAAAATTTTCTCTATAGTAAGTTACTTCTAAAGAAACACACGGTCCTTTTAGTATCAAATTTCAATCAAGTATTTTTTTATAATTCTAATTATTGTGAATTTAAAGGGTTTATAAAACACCATTTAATTATATGATTTGTATTAAAATAACTCAATAAATAAGATATAAAAATGCTCTTAAAATTTTTACATCATATTATTTATTTTTAGAATAATTTTGTTTAATTCGATGAAGGTGATCAATTTGGACTATAACCAAATCCTTGTCAAACAAGCAAAAACAGGATTAGTATGGAAAAAGATCTCGTCACGTCCCATTGAAAAGTTTTCCTTTGTATTAAAACCCATGCATGCCTTAAGATAGCCATTATCTAGTTCATTGACCTTTCTGTAACCTTTCCCTTTCTTACCTATTCCATTTCCACCACCAAGTGTAGGCTGCCCGATAAAGCTTGAAACAAATTGTAAATTAAACTATAATTATAAATAATTACAATAATTGTAAACAATATAGTTATAATTATAAAGACGATTAAAATTTGGATTTTAATCACAATATTAAAGCTTAAGAAATCAGAAGAACTACTGGAGGCGAAGAACATGATGTGGAAAGTAATAAGATGAAAGCTGCAAATGGGTAAAAGTGAAGGAAGAAAGGAGGAGGAGGTGTAAATTAAGAGTATTAGGAAAAGAGATGTATATAATAAGAGCCATGAAAGCTTTTTGGCAAGCCCAAGCACAAGCACATGACCTATTTTGGCTGAGCAAAGCAAAATTGCTGATGAGAGAATGTCTGAACCTGACATGTTTGACTCCTCTCTTCTCTCTGTTTGTCTCCTAATTAGATCCCCCAGCAGCCTTTGACCAACTATCAACCGTTCATTTTATATTATTATTTTTGTTATTTTCCATTTATATAAATGTGCTGTGTGTGTGTATATATATGTATGTACATTTGTAGTTTACACCCTCTTATTCTGAATAACATTGATAAGCCAAAAGACCCTATTGCATTTGCACTCACTAGGGAATTGGGATAAGCAAGGTGTGTCAATAATATTTATATAAAAAAATATTTTTTATGTTTATAAATAATGGGTATGATGTTTATGTTGATGATGAAAGAAAGTCATGGCAAATGATGTCCTGAACATTTTTTGAAATAATTCTGATGATTTCTTTTGGACCCAATGTTTGTAGTCAAATTTGATGCCTTGATTGGTAATAGGTTGAGACCAAAATATTATTATATATCCATTGTTGTCTACTTTTAGTTAGTTATACGAAGAAACACATGAAACATGGGAAGAATATTCAATTACCATACTAATATGGAAGCAAGAGGCAATTTTCGATCTTTTTTTTTTGGAAAGAATATGTGGTTATTATTCTTTGAATGCTTGGATTGACGCAATATCCTGTAAATCATGTCAACTGGATACTCCACACTAGACAAATCCTATACGATAAGCTCGATCGAGAGAATATAAGTAGAAAGTAGAAATAATCAAATACATAACTTTTTGACCTCATCCTTCTCACTTTACCAACTCAACCACTCACACGGAAAATTTTAAATCATAACCTTAAAACATAACTTATGGTAGTTATTTTTATTCAAATTATGTTATTGTATGTACTAGTTAGCCATAATATGATAATCTATCATTACTATCAAGGGATCATGTATGCTAAATGCTAAAAAGGTTTAAAATCCAATCCAACTATGCAAAAGCATATGTATCCAAAATTAAAACTAAAAACAATCATGTGTGAGGAATAGAAGGTTACAAATGCCATTCCATCAAATTACGTGTATAGCAATGGATGCCATTGTATAACAAACAAACAAAATCAAATCAAATCAAATATAACTAAAAGGAAAATAAAGAAGAAATTAGAAAATTTTGGTATGCCATCGTCTTCTTCTTCATCATCAAAACCAAACTACCAACTTAACCACATTCTCTCCTTTTCTCTCTCTTTCATGTTAGCTGAGAATCCTATCATTATTCATTTTTTCCTGGGTTTCTGTTCCCAACCCATTATCTTTAACACCAACACCAGTACTTCCAGCTCACCCTCTTAGATCGGATCCCTTCACATTAACCCATAAAGCTCCATTGAAACCAAAGTTTTCAACTTTAACTTAGGAAAGAGAAAAGAAAAGAAACAATTCTTATGTTTATCCATTAGTTAAACCGATTATACGCTGTTTATATCCGAACAATATCCTGAAATCTGAACTGGGTCGTCGTATTTGTTTCGTTTCTGCTGTGTTCTGTGATAGGCAGACAAAGATAGGAGAAGAAAACAGAGATAAGCAGCATTGTTGGTGGTGGCACAACAAATGGGAAATGTAACTTCGAACGTGGCGGCGAAATTCGCCTTTTTCCCGCCGGACCCGCCAACTTACGACGTTTACAGGGAAGTAGACGACAGGATTGTGTTGTCGGGGCTCACTGCCGACAAAAACGTTGAGGTGAATCTGTTGGATACTAAAGCTGGTAACAAGATCGTAGCCACGTTTTGGAAACACCCTTTTGCCAGATTCACGCTCTTGTACTCTCATGGAAACGCTGCCGATCTTGGACAAATGCATGAGCTGTTCATTGAGCTCAGGGCTCATTTGAGAGTCAATATCATGAGGTACGAGTTTGGTGCTTGAGCTTTTTGTCCATTATGTTTTTGCTTTATTTCTGTTTTTTGTCTTTTTGGATTGTTGTGGAAATCCATGGGAGCCCTGGTTCTTTCTTCACCGTTTTGTTCTTAAAGATTGGTACTTTGCTTGTATCAATATTCAAACTATACAACTTTCCCTTCTTTTCTTCTTTGTTTTGGTTTCTGTTTTCGTGAGATGGCTTTATTTGGTTTTAACTTGTATGTGCATGTACCCCGCTAATATGTTCCCTATGCATGTGTTTATTTTGTGTTTCCACCCACTCTCTATTTTCTCTCCTGTCCATCTGGTGATTGATCGATTAATAAAACCAGTTTACACTCAAGATTGGAATAATTGATTTACTTATGGATGCTCAAAAGTACAAAGATTCGTATTTATTCACTGAAACTCTATTAATTTCTTAAATTATTTGGTATTTCGCTGATTTGCAGCTATGATTACTCAGGATATGGAGCATCTTCTGGAAAGGTAAGCGAAAAGATATTTCTTTTCATTCTTTTTTGTCTTTATCTTTACCCCTGTCTGGCCTATGGCTTAACCTGATCAGATGAATTTTTTCTCTACCTGTTTAATAGCCATCCGAGTTCAACACATACTGTGACATCGAGGCCGTTTATAATTGTCTGAAGAAGGACTACGGAGTTAAGCAGGAGGATTTGATCTTGTATGGCCAATCTGTGGGAAGTGGCCCCACCTTGCATTTGGCTTCTCGTTTACAGAGGTTGAGAGGTGTTGTTCTTCACAGTGCTATCCTTTCCGGCATACGAGTCCTTTATCCTGTCAAAATGACATTCTGGTTTGACATTTTCAAGGTAATATTAGCTGCAACCTCTTTTTCTGTTTTGGATTTCACTGATTCATGAGGTTTGTGTGGCCTTTTTTTCACTGAACAAGTTTTATCTTACTTTTGCAGAACATAGACAAAATACGGAATGTCAATTGCCCGGTTCTGGTTATACATGTAAGGTTCTCTCATTTTTGTTTGTGCAGCAGTTCCTCTCCCTAATAATTTTCTTTAGTTTTCATTTTCGAATTGTTATCATGGAATACGGGTTAGCTGCTGCTAATAATTAGCTTCGAATTGGCCTTACAACGTCAAGTAGTAACTCAGGTTGTACCTCTGATTAGTCTGATTGGTTCTGCTCTTTTGATGCAAGGGAACCAAGTTTTATTGCGGTTAATCTATGTTAGGGGTAACAAAAAATTTTGAGCTTGAATTTCCAGAATGGCTGACACGTCCCTGACAAGAGAATACCCACATTTGCTTCAGTGTTGATATATCTGGTTTTAGGGCTTTAATTCTATAGAATCTGTCAGAATTTATGTTGATACTTGAAGCAAATGAATACCAAAACAAGGTTCTATAGTACTCCTGATCTATCTTACTTTACAATCCTTTGTTTGGGGAAAATGGGTCGATTGTCTGTGTTGACTCAATTTAATGACTCCAATTGGTTGCGCTTGATTAGGCAATTTATTCCAGGCCACCTATGTTGATGGCTGGTGAACTTTTTCAGGGAACTGATGATGAAATTGTTGATTGGTCTCATGGAAAGCGCCTCTGGGAACTTGCTAAGGAGAAATATGATCCACTATGGGTCAAAGGTGGAGGTCATTGCAATCTGGAGACTTACCCTGAATATATTAAGCACTTAAGAAAGTTCATAAGTGCAATGGAGAAGATCTCCATTGCGAAACCGACAAAACAACTCACTTCTACTCCGAGTCTTGAAGTCAAACACAACAAGTGTTTGAGATTTGGGATAAAGTAGGCAGTTCACAAGTAGGTCATAAGGAACGTTAGTTTCACTGCAAGGTAAACCCATCACCAAGATACGTCAACTTGCTTCATGTATTCAGAGAATACGACCACCATAGTTGGTTGCTCTGTAGTCTCTGAAGATTAGGAACAGATGGGAACTGCAATTTGTTTATTTGATCCGGATCCTATCCAAATATGGCTTCAAAGGTGGAATCCTTGAACATATTTAGTTATCAATAGCCAAATGATTTCTTATTAAAGGGTAGGGGGACAAATGCTTGATCTGGATTTCTTGTATAATGCAACATATTGATCTTTGTAAAATCTTCCACCATCTTTTTCAGAAAACCAATACATTACTTTTTTCTGCTTTTGACCAAGGACTTTTACTTTTTTACGTCTTTTCCATGCAATCTTTTGTTATGATCATGATCAGTGAATTTGACCTGGTACTTGCATCTTGTTCCATCTTCTTTTTCAGATGTTTATCTTAATCCTGATTAGGAACAATGTTAAACATAATCATGCAACCTTAAAAAGTGTACTTTGTTGCTATGGTTTGCAGTTGATGATTATGGATTAAATGGCTCGCTAACTGAAAACTATTATGTCCTTTCACTTCAGTCTCCAATCTGAACTGATGGCTTTTGCAGTAACTCTATATGGCTTACGTGCATTCGTTTCCCATCTTTGTTAAATCTGTACGAGTGGTTTCATATTACCTAGAGGAATCTGCAAGTTCCTTCCACAAACCAAGACGATGGAAAGCTAATGTCGATCAACTTAAGACTTGCTTCCTCAGAAAAAGGATTAGAAGAACAGTAGATTTTTATCCAATCTTCTTGGAGTTCCTCGTATGGATACATTTTCCATATTCCCTGACCTGAAATGATCATATATGCAATATCCGAACAGAAAATATGTGAAAAACCCTGATACCATAACTGGCACATGAATTTTCATCATCGAGCATTCGAGTTTAAACATTAAATACCAGCTTTACTGGCGTAGCTCTTGGTTATTTTATCAAAAACCAAATTAACTAATAACAGAGGACCAGATCCTCTTCTTATCAGATTGTGCAACTACAAGCAAAACTTACGCTTCGCAACATTTCCATTCCTGAAGTCATTCCAAAACAATTATGCGAGACAAAGGTAAAAGACTAGCCAAGGAAATTTCACTCTCTGAAGTTTGGTTTAGTCTCAAGGCCAAGGCCTGTGTTTCAGAAAAATTCACGCTGTCCAAGCCCACCACCTCCAAAATTCTATAGATGAAAACTTTATTGTCAGGATTGGCATCGTCACTAACCAGACAGGCCCTTGTGCGTACTTGGAATGGAACTGAACTGACTTATTAGCCAGACCCAACAGGCTTTTCTCCATTGAATCACTCCAGGCACAAGTCTCAAACATATGGATACACGAAAGGAAAACCTTCCGATAATGCTGTTTGCGGTTTAAGTTGAACCAAATTGGGCAATAATGATAAGCAAAAACTATCGTGAAAGAAAAGGCCACATCACTGCACTGCATCGTAAAGACAGATTCTCCAAGATATTCCCACATTTTTACCTTAACACACAATCTGTTGGGATGGGTTTTGTTTTCTTTGAGATGGGACGCTTCCTTTGTAAGTCGCCGGCAGCCACCTCCACTTGGTGATTAATTATGTGTTAAGACAACTTTCCATGAAGGAGGTTGTGCAAGCATGTAACTAACTACCTGGTAAAGTCAAGGTTTATAAAAAAAAGAAATGGTTGCTTAAACAAAAGCAAGAAGATGCCATTCCATTGTCTTCAATGACTTTCTTTTTTCTTGTTTTGTTTGAGAAACAAGAATAGAGAATAAAAAAATAAACAAAAATTTTAATGAATTGCGATATATGAAATTTTAATGCAGACAGATTTCAAATGCATATGTTTCTGTATGAAACAGTCTCTATCTTGTTGACAGAATTTTAGTTTCAGAAGTGAAGAAACTTCTTTTCTTCGATTCCACTCTCTCAGTTCCTTACCAGACATTGCTGTTTATGGTCTGTGTCATATCTACTCCTTTATGTTATCTGTGCAAGAAACACTCACATGTTATGTCTTTCACTCTTTTAAACACAAACTCATAAAAACTTGTTACTTAAAAACCCCAAGCTTTGTCCTGTAAACCTAATGGAGTATTGCAGAAAACTTTCAAAACGATCATCATCAGTTCACCAGTCAGGCAAAGCCATGGCAGATTCCAGATCATGATTATCCAATGCTCTTGGCCCACAGATTACAATCAGTAACAGTTGAAGTATTCCATAATGATGCTACAATTACGATGAGACAAGCTCCATCAACTTGCTAAGATCTTTATTGACATGGTGGAAAAAGTAAAACACAATAGTGCACAAGGTGACTGCTGTTCCACTACCTGCTATATTATAATTTAGCTTTAACAGTTTCTACGACCAGAATAAGCTTAATCTATTGCTTTCTCGTAAGAAACAGAAACACCAATCTGTTCATAGTAGATTTAGTGAACCTTCATTATCAGAACTCATGTGGGCATTCAAAGTTTATGATCAAAACCTTTCAATACTCAACCAAATTCTAACTTTAGGATGGCTTCTTAACAGTTAAATCTATAAGCCACTTGGGTTTAATTCACTTCTGTTCATCTTCATCCCTTGTGTTTTTAAATTTTCTCATCTTTTGCGGTTTATGACCTGCTCCAACTGATGGATACATAAAAAAAGACCAAGACTGCCAATTTGTCATCTCATCATGATACGTATTTGTGGTTGAGGGGAAAGTTTTTATAGAACAAAAGGAGCGTAATTAAAGCATATTTATACACGAAGTAAGTAAATTGATAATATTGTAGGGTTTAGGAGTATTATTATTTGAATTTGTAGTGTACACCAACCCTAAACGTAGACATAGTACTAGGATGATGATGATTGGTGTCCTAATGATTTTCTTTGTGATTGGAGGTGTTAGTGGGCCTTGATCATCACGAAATTATCAGAAAGTCAATAGTCCCCCCAAAAAGTTGCAAGTTCTTGAAAGCTGCACGTTATCATAATCATATGCTCAAATTTTTTGAATTCGAGTTGTTCGAATAATAATAATAATAATAATTAATTTAATTTAATTTTTATAATAACATAATTCACCTTTATTTAGATAAATTATTTAATATAATAACAATTTAAAACTAAATAATAGGTCTATCTAATTAGTTTTATAAGTCTACTTACTTGAAGAGGCAATGTGAACTGCAGAAGGGTATTTTCTACGAACATGGATCATCTGTATCTTGTGTTAATTCTTAACAGATCTTCCAAGACAGACATTACAAAAGCACATAAAGCGTATAACTTTTGTTTACATTAGCTAACACATCAAGGAACGGACTATCCTTCATGGTAAAGTTGTGTTCTTTTGGTCGTGAGAGTTTTGGGTAGGAAAGTGCTTAATATCATCACCTCCTTGAAGCAACTTCTTCATGGTTTATCTCAGCTATGCTTCATTAGAAGTTAAACCGATAAAATAAAAGGTTTAACTGATATTAGATGATCATAAAACTGGCTAAAACTTGAATAAAATTAAAAAAAATTAAATATAATTAAAAGAGATTGTACTTATTCGTCAAAGATTTTGAAGTTTGATAGGAAAAAAAAGATTGCTAAATGGAAAATAATTGATTTAATTTAGTTTATAAGAGCTTATTAATTTATAAAATTGAACGATTAAATAACAAACTGATTTGTTTTTAACAACAAGAATTATTAAAGTAAATCAAATCGAAAAGTTGAAAATCGAAACAAAAAGTTAGACAATTTAATATCTTACTGTTGAACGGGCTAAACTAATTGGATTTTTCAATTATTACCAAAAAAAACTTCACGGGGGAAACCCCACAAACTCCCATTTAATTAGTGATGTATATATAATTAATTAATAGTAGTGGAAGATTAAGATAAGGATTAATGATGGGGCATGTGACTAACTCAGCAACAATCTCATTTGCTAATTATGGAGTAATTTGGCTGGCAATTGGCTGTCAAGGAAGTGCCCTGCATTTAAGTTAGAAGCAATAATTAAGTGGCCTAATCAAACAGGTGATAATGATACATACACCTAATATTGCATAACCTGTGTCGTTGACTTGAAATTTCAAACCTTTCTTGTCCACCAATATTGGAATTGATCCTACCCTATGCAAGGAACTCAACCAACTCATAGAGTTCTGGCCCTTGGTTCTTCATGAAGTAAGGTATGGCTGACTTTAACACCATATATATGTTTTCCACAAGTATACTCAAATTAACCAATTTTACAAGAAAATACAATTTTTAAACAAAATCTAGAGTTAAATTTGACGTTTTGTAATTTAAATTGATATAATATATTACGTGATATGGAATTATTAGTTTTATTAATCTAAATATGTAATATGCATATTGAATATATGTTCCTTTTGGTTATATTAGATTTAATTTAGTTAACAATCAATTAACATGCAAAATTTATATATTTTTTAAAAATAAATTTGGATTTATTAATAACCAAATAATATATTTGATATTTTATGATCTTATAATACATATTAAAAAAGAATAATTATATAGAAAAGATTATATACTTACGGAATTCAAAATTAATTACATAAAATCCAACTGATTTATAAAACACAAGTATGTGATCAAATAATCTAAAAAAGTATTTAACGGTAACCGAACTTAGTTGGTGTGAGTAGTTCAGCATTCTCATTTCTTAACCAAAAGTCTCGAGCTTAAAAATAGAGAAATCTGTTTGGCCAGTACTTTACTTTTTTCGGATTGACCCAGTAAGAGTGGGGATTAATTTAGGTATTGATGACTTAAAGGTGCCTTCCCAAAATTGGGACCCTCCTTAAACACCCGGCCAAACCCAAAAAAAAAAGGTATTAGCTTATGAAACGACGTCGCAACTCCCTCCACCTTAATAAAGTTTTGAAGAAAAGTACTCCAATTCCCGAAATGTCCTTTGTTTCCTCTTGCAACCTGCGACCGACGTGTCGTTATCAGGAAAAAGGCCGCATTTCTTTCAGCGGTTTGGAATCCAAAGCGGGCCCTAATATTTAAGTCCTAACCAATTAAAAAAAAGCAACGTGGCAGTTTACGAGCAAGCGTATACTGTTGGGCCTGTCCCCTACCGCACGAGAAGTGTACTTTTTAGGACTTTTAGTTATGGACACGCTGACCTATCCCAGACACCGAGTTCTGTTTTCCCACTCTCTTTAAATGCGATTGAAGAACACGCTTTAGTGAGGAAAGAATTAATGGAACATAAAGAGATAAAGCATCCAATTTAGTAATGTATAATTGCAGTAAGTGTTTCTAAAAGATGGAGCTCATGGCATGCACTGATTAATACCAGTAAAAGCATGTTAAAGTGAAAAGCTTTTGTCATTAACAACTAAAATACATATTAACTTAAAGAATGAAGTGGTCCTTTGCTAAACCTCGTGTTTATCTGCATAGCTTACCCTGTTGTTTCTAAACAATAGTAAAAGACTTAACCCAGTCTTCTTTTGACCTAGAACTTAGGATATTACCGAGGTGAAGTTAAATTCAAACTCTCTAATTGTCATTAATATTCTATCGGACTCGATAAAGAAGAGTTTGACAAATTATTTTTTAGCTCAGGATATTAAGTTACTAATGACTAGAGACTAGGTGGTGAAGCCACGTCATGCCTCTCAAGAAGGAAATTAATGTGCTGACTGGTTGGCTAAATTTACAAGTCTACATCAGATTAGTTTTATGTACCTTTAGGAGCTCTCCTCAGGTTGTCTAACCCTACCGCGTAAGGACATAACTGATACTTCTGGGCAGAGGCGCAGTGTGTAGTTGTTTAGCTTTTGTATTTCATCTCTCTTGTAGAAAAAAAAGGGCATTGAAAATATACTAAAATATAACACTTGTCATGTTCTTACTAATTTAATGTGTTTTTTCAATGGTAAAAAAATTAAAAATGGAGAAATTAAAGCGCCATCTTGGGGGTGTATTACCAACACAAGTAAAATGTGAAAGCATACAAGAATATGGAGATAGTATAGAAGGATTTTTATACTAGGACTAGAATCAGTAATATGATAAAATGAAAGAGAACTTTATTCACATTTAATAAAAGAAAAGGACATATTAAAAAATATTTCTTCTTATATAAATATAAATAAAAATTACTTTTTAAATAGATAATAAATCATGGTGTACACTCAATACCTTATAAATCATGCGCATTAGTAATATTATTTTTCTCATTCTTTACAACATAATAATGTTACCATAAACGAAAGGATCAAAGAAAATCCTTTTACAGAAAGTAACTAAATGTGTAATTATATATATTAGTAATTAATTAATTGATTGTGTTTAGATTCTATCCAAATTTCTTAGATTCACTTGATCAATGATGTTATTATGCTTCCTTTTAAATTACATTCAAGTTTCAAAGCTCTAAAAACATAAAAGATCTAAAGTAATTGATATTATTTAGTTTCCATCTAAACTTTATGAAAACCTTATTTACATAAAAATTAAACTTGCAATACGGGTTAAGGCTATAAATAAAGATTATTAAAGTAAATCGAATGGTAAAGCTGAAAACCGAACTGAGAAGTTGGACGGCTAAAAGTTTTACGGTTGAACTAGCCAAACTAATTGAATTTAACTAGTATAGAAAAAATTAACAAAAAAACTCAAAACAAAATATTTAAATAAGGAAGACTTTAACAACCTAATAATATTCCCATAATCAAGAGCCTTTCATGGAAAATCTTGCTGGAGGCTGTAATTAAATTCCCAAAGTTGAAACCCTAGAATATCATTAGCATTTAAAGACCTCAATAACTAATTGATTCTCCTTAGTTTATCCAAATGTGATATGATCACTTGACCAAATTAACACTAACCACTTTCCATCTAAATTACACCAGATATAAATTTTATCAGCCTTTAATATATAAATGGACGGTCCAGATTGACGAAGATGTTGATCCTATGGTGGAAAAACGTGATGCGTATGAGAAAGCTATGTGCATTAGATCATAGCATCACTCCACATTAGTCTACAGTAAGTCAGAGAAAGAGAGAGAGAGAGAGAGAGAGCATGTGTCTCTGAGAGTTATATACAGCAAAGTTGGATCATAAACAAATGTATCAAAAAGGAAAAAGAAGGCTTTTGTGTTCTGTTTGAGGAGAGAAAGTAAAGCTACAGACAAATACAGAGCGTTTATTATGAGTTTGTTTTGGCTAGAAAGAATTCAAAGATATCTGTTTGATTTGGGGTTCAACTCGCCATCACCATCATTGTCCCACTTCTACAGCTTTTTTCACTTCCATATTTTTCTCTCTTTCTCTCTCTGTTTGTCTATTCTTTTTGATCCACTCTTCATTTGTGTTTCTCTCTTTTTTCTCTTCTTTGCCCATCTGGGTTTTGATTAACAAGGTCAAACAACCAAATTCTCAGCATGTTTACTGAGAAAGATTGAAGCTTTTTTGTTTCACTCTGTTATATTTTTTTTAATCATTGTTGTTGGTGTGTTCTTATACCATTTGGTTGTTTTGAGTTTGACTCACAATGAATGCTAAGGACAGAACCGATGGTGTAGCTAACGAAGATAGATACCCTGAGGTTCTGCGGGTTTTGGCTGTTGATGACGACCCAATTTGCCTCGAAGTTTTGGAGAAAATGCTTCGTAAATGCCAATATCAAGGTGTGTTTATAAGTGTCCAATTACTTTTTTTTGTCTTTTGATTTCTTCAATCTTTGCCGTTTTTATATGGAAGATATGTTTGTTTTCTTGACTTTGCTGTTAATTATATCCCCTCTCTGCACCTCTGTTTCTAATCATAACGTTGCTCTCCCTACTTTTAGGACAATACATCTTCCGGCCTTTATCTGGTGCAGGCCTGTTTAGTTGGTGGTTTAATTGTTTTACCTATATGTTCAAGGTTTTTGTTCCTTTCTGCACAAGCTTGATGTTATGAATCTGTGAAAACTTATACTTCTTGGTTTAATTTCCTTGTTGAAGTTAAGATGTTGATCCACTGTTAGAAACAGCATCCCGTTTCTGTCTACCAGTCTGCAAGTTATGCGTATGACTATTATCGTGAAAGTAATTTATAATTCTCCTGTTATTTGTGTTGTATTTAGGCTTTTGGCAATCATCACTCTTTGAAATCTCAATCGTTTCTTTAAACTCAAACATGATGTTTTTTTTTTCAGTTACAACTACCAATCAAGCAGTGACAGCTTTGAAAATGCTACGAGAAAACAAAAACAAGTATGATCTTGTTATCAGTGATGTTAACATGCCAGACATGGATGGTTTTAAGCTTCTCGAGCTTGTGGGGCTTGAAATGGACTTACCTGTCATCAGTAAGCAGATGCTCTGTTTTGCTGTGTTTATTTCTTTCTTTCTTTTCTGCAATAACATTGCTCTTACATTTACACCAGTTCTTGCAGTTCGGTTGTTGTTCCAGACTAAAAAACTTGTTATTTTAGAAGGGTGATTTTCTGTTGTTTATTTTCCATTATAATGGTCATCACTCTTCGAAACCGAAGAACATTACTGTGTGATCTTCATACTAATTTTAATGACTACATGAATACAATTCAATGAAAAAGTAGGATAAATTTTTGAGATTATAATCTCTTACGACTAATTTTGATAATCTTTTCCTACTAATTCTAATATAGTGTTGTCGGCACATAGCGACAAGGAGCTTGTGTATAAGGGGATTATACATGGTGCTGTTGACTATTTGATAAAACCTGTTAGAATGGAGGTGCTGAAGAACATATGGCAACATGTAATCAGGAAAAAGAATTTTAACCCAAAAGACCCAAGTGGGCCTTCAGTTCAAGAGAAGACTCGTGATATGGCCGGAGAAGGTGGACAAGGAGTGTCAAGTGGTAGTTCTGATCAAAATGGTAAAGTGAATAAGAAGCGGAAGGACCAACAAGAAGAGGATGAAGAAGAAGATGAGAATGGTCATGAAAATGAGGAATCTGGGGCTCAGAAGAAGCCTCGTGTTGTTTGGTCTGTTGAGCTGCACAAGAAGTTTGTAGCTGCTGTCAATCAGTTAGGTCCTGAAAGTAAGTTTTTTCTGTCAATGGGTGATGTTTCTACTTATTTTACAGCTATTAATCCATTCTTTTTATTTTGTTCTTAATCAATTTCAGAGGCTGTTCCAAAAAAAATTCTTGACATGATGAATGTAGAAGGGCTGACAAGGGAAAATGTAGCAAGCCATCTGCAAGTAATTCTCTTCATTTTGTTTTACATTTTACTTTATAATTTACTCATACCTTGTCGATGTTTTTCAAGCATCTGTCAATGGAATTATGAATTTTCATGTTCATCCTTCTTAAATTTGTAAGCTTTCTATGAGTTCCTATTCCTTAAGCTAACAAATGCATATATTTTTATGTTCTATTGCAGAAATACAGGCTTTACCTGAAAAGAATCAGTGTACCATCCCAGCAAGGCATGGTTGCAGCATTTGGAGCTAAAGATTCTTCTTACTTTCGCATGAGTGCACTAGATGGATTTGGAGATTTTCGCAGCTTAAGTGGACCAGGAAGATTTTCAACTGCATCTCTAACATCTTATACACCAGGAGGTATGCTTGGAAGATTGAACTCTACAGCTGCTTTAACGATGCGAGGAATAGCTTCTTCTGGTCTGTTCCAATCGGTTAATCCTCAAGGCTCAAGCAGTTGTGTTAATCCAATTGGAAAGCTTCAGGCATCTTTTCTTCCAGCAAACCAAACTGTCAACTTATTTCAAGGGATCACACCTTCGCTAGAGAACCAGCAGAGCAAGCCCACCACACACATTGGAGATTACAGTCAGAATGATGGAACGGCAGGTTTTGCACTTGCAGCTGGCTTCCAAGATGTTGGAGTATCTGTTAATGCTAGCTTAGGCAATTCGGCATCCAGTGCCCCAAACAATCCTAAATTGGTACAAGGAAACCTGCAACCATGTCAGACTAGAAGCACGTTTGCAGCTCAGTCATCTTTAAACATGCCATCGTTGGACCAGGATTGTTTTGATGTTGGAATTAGTGGGTCTTCAAATTTTCTGGACCATAATAGATGTAATGAAAATTGGCAGAGCTCAGTTGAGTTATCAAAATTTCCGTCAAATCCTTTTCCATTAGACGACCACTTTAGCCACGATCCATTGTCTAGCAGCACCTCGAGAGAGAATTTACCTTTGACTAGCCCTCACATTGATAATACCCCAATTGGTTTTTCATCTTCCGGTCCTATTGCCACATCTTTGGATGATTCCAGATTAGATATGCAAAGCCAAGCAACTTCCATTGGTAATGTTGTTCAAAATATGAATTACATGTCAAAACAAAGATGGGAAGAACATAGCCATGACTATAAATCTAGTGTAAGTAATTCGATCGGTATTGTGAATCCTCTAGCTTCTGACAGTGGTGTGGGTCCTTTGAGCCACAGTTTGGATTACAGAAAAAGGTTTGATGCATCATTGCTTGGTCAATTAAATTCTGTCATTCCTCCAAGTTTCCGGCATTCTGAACTTCAGAAATCTTTGGATGCTAAAATAAGGTCCAGTGACGAGTTTCTTTCGGAGCAAACCAAGTCGCAGAATGGATTCATGCAGAATAACTTTGAGACTTTGGATGATATGATGACTACAACGACTAAGCGGGTATGAACCTCTGAGTTGCTTCACCAATTTTCAGTAACATTTTTCACTTTTCTCTTTTCATGTTTTCTTAAAGTTGCATACAGAACCAGTGAACTTTAAATAGTTGGATTGTCCATTTTGATGTCAAATGATAACTTTCTGTACTCCCTTAGAATGTACTGTGGCTTAATGTTTATCACCGAGAGTTCTATTTTGTTTGCTTCTTAAGTCAGACCTTGGAATTTAGTGGTTACAGAATACTCAAAATGGAGTTCATACAAATGCTCCCATTACTGCAGAATGACATTGTTTCTATCTAGTTATTTGATATGTTGCAGACCTTCTAAAAATTTTCTCATGTCAAGTATTTAAACACCACTGAAAAATGTAATGGAGGAAACATCCAGTCTTTATAATGCCATTTTTTTGTTGGAGTTGAGTGCAATGTAGTCTGTGACAATTTTATAGTCTTGTTCGTCATTGCATCGTCCAGCCGACAATATCTTGATGCCTTTCAATGCTGTTCAAGCAGGAGCAAAATGAAACAATCTTACTGGATGGAGAATTTGGATACGATGCTTACTCTCTTGGATCATGTATGTGAGCCTTTATTTGTGGTGATTGTACAAAAGAGGGTCTGCTTTAAAACTTGTTCCATCCCATTTCCTGAGAAATCTGTATCATCTTGTAATCTAGTTTGCCTTTTTCTTAATCATTCCTCTCAATGTGTTTCTTCTACCTTCGTCCCTGTCACTGTAGTTAATTTCTTGCTGATAATAGTTGTAGTATCATTGTTTCCAATACTAAGCTCCAATGGCTTCTCCTTCTTCCTTCTCACTGGTACTGATAGATAGTAACATGATAAAATTTTCAGAACTTCTGTTCATTAGTTTGATGTTTAAAGAAGCATAACTACCTGAACAGATAGAGGCATGAATCTTCCATTAAAGTTAGTTTTATACCTTGATGTTCAGAAACATGTAATAATATGTTCAAATGATAATTTCAACCATTGTTGTGATGGTACTAAAAACATTTTATTCTAATGTAACTGCATATTAAAAGAAGATTTTGATATGGTAATAATTAACTGTAATGATACTAACTTATAGGATTTTCTGTTCTTTTAATCAAGTTTTTGAGATTTGTTTACATTGAAATTATCTTATATTATTACATCCTTAATTTGGAATCATTACATACAGCTTCTTAATTAACCAAATGGTACTTATCTGGTACCTTTGAAGTAACAAGGAAGAGTGAAGAAAAGTGTTAATAAAGATGGGCGAAGCAACTCAGTGACTATGATTACATATGTGGTATTAACACTTCAAAGTATTCATCTTTTTAAATCAAGACTGTTTTTAGGCTACACTCTGCTTTCTGGTATCATTTTTGGAGTAAAAGTTCCGTATGTTTGTTCAATTTTGGGGTATCCATAATTGATATATAGCCTTTGAACCTTGATTCTGTGACCCAATTTATTAGTTTTGTTATTACAGATATTTAATGCAAGTTTTGACTTGTTTTAAGAAACAGAGTCAAATGATGACTTTGGTTAGTGTTGTTCCAAAAGAAGCAGATATCTATCAGAGCTCCACCGATTATTTCTATCCCAAAAATAGTATCATGTAAAAGAATCAAACAAGCTTTATAAACCACCATGTGCTTAGAGATTCAGTACTTATAAACTACAAGTGGGTAAGTGAGAGAAACATCTTCGCTCGGTTTCACACGACTACCAGAGCAAGACCAGAGCAAAACAATTCAAGCAATTTGCTTGCATGCCTAATATAATTATTTCACTAGTTCAAGTGAAAAAAACAAGAAAAATAATTTGTACACTAAATCTACCGCCAGTTATTCGCCTTCCCAACCCATTTGCCGGGCACGCCGCTCCCACAATGAGGTGACTTTCCTCTCTCTGATAAATAACGCCTCGCCGCGCTCTCTAGCCTCCTCGCAGGTTTCGGTAGCAGCAATGCATTTTTCTGCCTCCTTCTGGTATTGGGAAGCCACTCTCTTTGCTTCGGCCAATGTAACGTTCATATGTCGAGCATGCTCTTCGGCAACAGCCTCCTGCAACTTTAGCTCTTTTGTTAAGAGGTCCACAAACTGCTTCTCCATCTCCCTCTTCAGATCAGGATCATTGTTTCCACAATCTGTGACATCCAGGACATGTGTTTGTTAATCTGATGGGAAGAACAATGCAATAACTGGAAATTTGAGGCATAAAAGTCGCAAACTTTGATAGTTACAGGCCTTTTCTTTGCTCAAAATTTGTTAAAAGTGCCATTTGCTACTAGAAGTAAAGCATGCAAATGATAAGATTAAATCCAAACACCACTATCTTCTGAACCCTTACTTAGCGGCATATTTCGTTGGATGGGTTCAATTTCAATGAAAACGAAATGGTAAGAAATAGAAAATAAAAAATGGAGTTCACATCATCTTCGTTTAAAAAGATCAAACCCCGAAAACAGAAACAGGAATCCTGGTTTAGCTTTTGAAGAATCTTTTAATACAATCTATTATGGCCTCAGAATGAGAACTGAAGTTGATTGTCATAGTGGATTCACAGAATGAGCTCAAACCTGTGACTGAGAGATTGGCCAACCCTGCAAGGATAAAGCAAAACCACACATAAGTCTATCAGTCCACAATCAACAAATTATGCTTTATTTTAGGAGCAATAAGGTAAGAACAAGAACAAACAAGCAGTTTCATCATAACAACGACCAAATCAACTTTTTATCTACAGGTATGCATCATACCATAGAAAACGTGTCATGTGAATGAAAACGTACACAACTGAATAAAGCCTACACGGTACTCTAACATGAAGAAACATTCCATTCCCAAGAAATCGGCCTCGATTTACATCGAGAAAATGATAAACAGCAGTGTCCAATGGTTCACATTTATGTACAAAAAGCATCGTATTCAATGAACCAAAATATTTCAATCACAGAATAGGATATAATTGCCAGAAATAGACGAATAGAGCATTTCATGACTCGAAAGACTGGATAGGAAGAAAGTTATTCTTCTAACAGGTTAAATAAGACTTCAAGCACCTTAAACTAATGTCTAATGTTGATAAACATGAAAGTCGCATATCTAACCAAGTAAATTTCACAAAGCCAACACACACATATGAAGTAGATAACAGACTTGCCTCCAAAGCAAACTGAACTTGGTCTCTCTCCATTTTGCGCGGGAATACAAGAAGAGATATGCTAGCCTAGATCAAATTTAACCAAAAATAGTTCCATTCTTATCAGCACGAGAATGAATTTTTGAAGAGAGAGAGGATTTCGGTACAAATCCTCCGTATATTCATTATTCATGAAGAGCTCTTTTGCAAATTGCAAGAAACAAAAGATCGAAATCCGGAACTGATGAAAAGACTCGCAGAAACCTACTCAGACAAACGGGCAACTTGTTCGACCAATGAAGCAAATTTGGATCCATAACTGGGAAAGGCAACAGATCAAATACTCGAAATGGTGGAAAGGGCATTCCTAAGTTCCTATAAAATAAATTTGTACTAGATCATGATCAAATTTTGAGAAAAGCCCAGAAGTAAAAACAAGCAAAACAGTAAATCTAACAAAGAAAGGGATATACCTGGAGCCATCTTGAGAAGAGATAAAGGAGAAGGACAATCGCAGATGCAAGGAGGACATGAAGAAGAAGAAGAAGCTTTAGAATCAGAAAGTCCAAAACTTTTCTTGAATCTCCAGTAAAGGGCAGGGCCGCAAACAACCAGAGATGAAACCACTGCAAATATCACCAGACAACACCTCAAGCAAGAGCCTGATTTCCTTGACATTTTCACACTCTCCCAAAATGCAAGCTACTCACTTTCTTTCCACTCTTAGCCCTAAGGTAATGAGATCCAAATGTGGATGCATTGATTGATGGGTACAGTTATGTACTGACGAATCAATCCGCTAACTGTGTACTGATTCTTCCTTGTTAAGCTTTTCCTCACTATTCTGAGGGAGTGTCTTAATCTATATATCACCTTAGAAAAAAGGAACTGTAACAAAAAGGTTGTTACCTGAAGCCCATGTCCTTGTAACCAAAAACCAGTTATTACATTATCTAGTGAAGAGGATCTGATGTAATCTAAACCCTATTTAACATTTTATCTCTCATTTCTTACCATGAAATCATCTAAACGTGAATAAGAACATAGGGCAGGTGGATACTGAATCATTCTTTTTGGTTTTGGGCTTTATATGAAAATACTGTTGAAAACCTGAAGGGCTTTCCTACTTTTGCATTTCTATTCCTATGGTATACATGTTTCACTAGAGCCCATGAAGATTAGTATAAATGAAGAATTCAAAGAAGCTGCATGTTTGTGATAATGAGATTGCTGTCGAGACGTTGATCAGTAGTGCTCAAGCAAATTTAGGATGTTTGCCTCTTGTTGATAGAATTTTAGACTTACTAAAGCACTTCAATAATATAAAACTCACTCACGTTTATAAAGAAGGGATTTTACTGCTGACTCCCTTTTTCTGTTTTTCACCTTGTTTTTGATTTTGATTTTTCTCCCGACTTTCATATCGTGGGACAAGTCCTTCCTAATATTGGGAAATGAAATGATAATGATTTAATAGGGTCTCTTATATTAGATAATATTTTACCTTTGTAAGCTTTGCCCACTTGTTTTTTTACCCCCACAAACAAAAGAAGAAGCTACATCCTCCTCTTTTCCTTATTCAATCATGCGTTTCTGATCAGCATAAATGAAGAATCTCAAAGAAGGCACAAACTCATCTCTTCCTTTCTTCAATCATGGCGTTTCCGATCTTATCCAAGGATTGATTTTGTACGGTTCTAAAGAATCCACGTTAAGGGAGCAATCTATATTGCACGGGATGGGAAGTGACATGCTAAGGCTAGTTTTCCACCTCTATTTTTCTTTATCTTTCTTCTGTGGTAATTTTTATTTTTTATATTCTATTTTTAATTTTTCAGTTCTTTCAAACAAAAAAGTTATTGTTAATATTAATTTACTTATATACATATATAATAATTTATAAAAATATATATTTTAAATTATTATTTAATAAATTAAACTTCACAGCAAAATATATTATTATCAATAAGTTAAATTCTAATTTGTAACTTTATTTTAAATAGTTAGTTAGTTAATTAATTAATTTTAAATACATATATATATAACAATTACAAAACTTTAAACTCAAAAAATTATTTCATGGATTAATTTTTTGTAAAATGAAAAAAGGCCACTGTGAACTCGTACACCACGAAAGTTCAGTTTCACAAGGTTGCTGACTTGTACGAGTCGATGTAACGTTTGATGACAGTGACGCATTGACATGCAGGCCAGTTCCTTCATTCCCAAGTTTGCTTTCCCTAATTTTGCATATCGTATTCACGGGTCCTAATGGTTACATCTTGGGAAATTTCCTCCATGGAAGAGCCTCGAGGGTCTGGACAAATCGGGAAGTACCCACACCACACGTAAGGTCACTAAACATCCACGTACACGTCCAGCTTTTCCTTATATTTTGCCTTATCAAAGATTCAAGCTTTACGTGAAAAGAGATACAAAGATAGAAATATTTCTGGAGTTAGTCCAAAGAAACAAGCTTTTAGAGCAGTCAAAACAATGGCCAAGAACAAGGAAATGGAGGTGGTTAAAGGGATAGACCTGAAGAGGTACATGGGTAGGTGGTATGAGATAGCTTCATTCCCATCATTCTTCCAACCAAGGAATGGAGTTGATACAAGAGCTACCTATAATCTGAATGAGGATGGTACTGTGCATGTGCTCAATGAGACATGGAGTAATGGGAAAAGAGTTTCCATAGAAGGAAGTGCCTATAAGGCCGATCCTAAAAGTGATGAAGCCAAGTTTAAGGTTAAATTCTATGTTCCACCGTTCTTGCCCATCATTCCTGTTGTGGGTAATTACTGGGTTCTGTATCTTGAAGATGATTATCAGTATGCTTTGATTGGTGAGCCTACAAGGAAGTACCTTTGGGTATGTTTCCTATTCTTACACCTATCTATATGTTTGTTTTGACTGTATGTTTTCACAAAGTTCCAAGCTTTCATGGTTGCTTGATTTACTGGTAGGTTGTCTGTCCTCTGAACTTGTAGAAATCTCAGGTTGTCTTCAGATGGAACTGAATTCTGGAACTTTATCTTACTATAATTACCTTTCATTATACAAAAACTTAAAATAATTTGTTATCCGTTGCATTTAGATATTGTGCAGGCAGACTCATTTAGACGAAGCAATCTACAATCAGCTCTTGGAGAAGGCCAAAGAAGAAGGCTATGATGTGAGCAAGCTACACAAGACGACTCAGAGTGATCCACCTCCAAAAGAAGAGGGTCCCCAAGACACCAAAGGCATTTGGTGGCTTAAATCCCTTTTTGGAAAATAGAACACTGAAACATTTTCCCAAGTTTATATATGAGATCAGCAGTATTTCTTTTCAATCTTTAATGAGTTTTTAGTTGTGTAAAAAGTAAAAATTACAGTTGCAGAGTGTTAATGTTCAATCTGTTGAGTGGATGTAAAGCTTGTGCTTTTTGAGTTTGTATCAATGATCAATCGCTATGAATTATTGATACCCTCTCTTTGAAAATTGTAAAATAACTTGCATCTTACATGTATGGACAAGTAATTTTCGTGTATAGAACCCAAGGAAGAGTGTTCTTCCAGGACTCTTATCTTGATAATGTTCCTTTTGGCTGGGACCTGGTTCTCTTGGAAGTGAATCCACTCAAAAGAGATAAACATCTTATCTTCTTATGGTGGGTTCCAGCTTACTGTATAGTCATGTGCTTTGCTGTGTTACAGCTCTCATGTGTTACAAACTTCAACAGGTTTAGTTAGTTGATAATGTGTATGGAATATATCACCTCCATATCTGTGGAGTTACTATGACATCTGAAGGATGAGTTGATGCTTAGGTCGAAAAGAATATATATATCACTTCAACAACTGAACGAATGTGGACGAGTTCACACCAACCAAAGGGAGTTATACTTAATCAAACAAGAAGTGCATAAAACTAGACATGGAGGTACTATGACATCTGAAGGATGAGTTGATACTTAGGTCGAAAAGAATATATATATTACTTCAACAACTGAACGAATGTGAATGAGTACACACCAACCGAAGGGAGCTATACTTAACCAAACAAGAAGTGCATAAAACTACAGCAAGAAACTCTATTCTTCACCGCACAGTTTGCTTCTTGGTGCTCCAAGAGACAAATATCAAGAAAGCGAAGTTTCATAATTTTGCAACACAACAATTGGTAATGTCATTAACACGTTACAATTGTCATATTGTCATTCACCAGGTTCGACAATGCAGCATGTGAACACCTTAGGATGCTGGCAATAAAAGTCACAGTATGGTACAACATTGATTGGTTTTCTTTGCCTGCTTGTAGAACATCTGTTTCAACAGATAATAATTGTGAATTTTGGCTAGCTTCAAGATGATAAAAATAGAAGGGAGCAATTGATCTCATATTTCGAACAATCATGACAAGTGTAAATAATTAATGTGATGGAAGTTCAAATATGAATGCATGTGCCCGGGAAACCAAGACGGTGAAACCAAGACAGCAATTAGGTAACATTTTCCGTGAGCGTGTGTATATCTAAATGTAAGAACTTGATGGTAAAAAATTAGATGGATTTACATGTATGTACCTGTGAAGCAGCACTCAGATCTGAACTCTTCTCAACTAAACTGTCCAATTTTTCACCTCGTGCAAGCACGCTATCAATAGTTTGATGCTGTAAAGAAAAGCCATCCTTAGGTGTGTTAAAAGGATGTCAAACAATTAAAAGCTAATGGATATACACAAGAAAGAGAAATCCATAGAGTTTTCGTATAAAACACATTGGTTTACACTGCTAATTACCACTGAATTGTCAAATATACACTCAAACTTGGAATATTACCTCACAAATAAATTAAAATTGGAATATTACCTCACAGATAAAAGCTTATGCTACTACCACTTGTATTAAAATATAACTCACCCCCAACAAAAGTAAAATTGAAAAAAAAAAGTGAAAAGGAATACGTCCTTTTAGTTGGGACTTTTAAACAACATGACGCCATGGGAACAAAAATACGTAAAGCTACAAACTCACAAGGATAATTTTCGTCTCATCCAACTCCCTCTGAATTTTCAATAATTTGTCCGCTTCTGCAGGATCCTGGAAATAAAAGAGAATGCGCAAGGAAAAATAAAAAAGCCATTGGAAATTATAAATCAACTTACTATAGAAATGTTCAACAAAAGAAAAATAATAAGATCAGGTTTAATTACTTGGAACTTGGCTAAAGCTTCATTCAAGTATGGCCAAGCCTGAGCATTATCTGCCTGAATTCTCCTCCATGACTCACCAAAATTCTTCTGATACTCATCTAGTACCTGCAAAACATCTCGTTACAGAAAGAAGAAAGCAAATATAGAACCTTAAAAACAGATGTACAACCACAACATCAGTCATACAAGCGGAACGTAAAACTTTCCAGCATTCAGAACCAAAACCTAACACGTTGAAAGTATTACAGTCGAGGAATTTGATGGAATCAGCCACCATAAACCAAAACCAAATCTAATGACTACCGCAATTTAGCAATGGTTTAGAGCATGTCAAACTCATGTGACACAAAATACTAATTAAGGGTTTCAAATTTACCCAATAAATAGAACACAGTCTTGTAATCTATGTAGCACGGACATGGCAAAATGGAGCACGCGGACACGTGTTCGTGTCGGACACCCACTGACACACGGTGAACACAGCTCGGACACGTTTGGAGACCGCTCGGACATTGCTTAATAAAATATATACTCCATAGAATATATGCTCCATGTTTTTTGAGAGAGGCTTATAAAGTATCAAATATGTATGAACTATCAAGATGTTGGAAGTCTTGAAATACATCAATCAATATATATTATATTATAAATTCTGAAATTTTTTCTTAATTTTAAATTTTATAATATATATATATGTCGTGTCCGTGACCACCAAATTTTAAAAGTTGCCGTGTCCGTGTCCGTGTCCGTGTCCGTGTCCGCTTCCGCTTCTTAGCTTGTAATTGTGTTTCCATTATAGTTGCATTTTGTTCTGTACTATCAACAGCATCTCCTCCTCCTCAACTTTAACACAGACAACGAGAGACCAGAAACATGCCGGTTAAAAGAAGCTAGGGAATATAGACCATAGAAATTCGATATACCTGATTGAGAAGGGAAAACGAACTTCGGACGGGATAGTGATCGTCCATGAACCCCAACGCACAAAGTCCATTTCTGTTGTAAGCATGCACCTTGTATTCTAACAAAGGAGGAAAAAAAAGATAGCAGCTTTACGATGATGATCCATTATAAGTTCCCTAATCTACACAACCAGAACCAAACCAATCACGAAGCAAACTCTCCAAGCACTCAGAGAAACAAAAAATTCCCCAAAATCACATACATAAGCACACAGACGATCTCAAATATCCCCTTCTTGACAAATTCAATTACAATTAAATCATAGTTCCCACCAATCAAAATCAAACCATCATAAAACCGAAACCTAATTGATACAGAATTCGGAGATCTCGAATGGAACAGACCTTCGTGTTGGACGGACTGGCGTTGGCCGGGAGGAGTGCGTTTGGCGACGGTACGACCGACGAAGACGACGAATTCCTTGACGCTCGATCGCTGAAAGTAACCGAAATGGCTCACATCTGACGCGTTTGCTAAAATCACCGGATCCGAACCATCGGGTCCGATCTTCAGCACTAACAAAGCCGTGATCTTCATCTTCTAATCACAACTATCACCCTATCTCTCTCCAAGTAATCCAATTCCGAGTTCTATTTCTCTCTCTATATGTACGTGTATCAAGAGGTGCCTTGGCTTCTCGTAAAATATGTTTTGAAGAGAAAAGAAAGTGTGAGAATAAATCGACTGTCGGTGTGCTTAGATTCCAAGTTTTGTAGTTAGTAACGTGGCGGAATATCAGTGGACTGCCGACTTGTGAACATATTCTGTAGGTCCAACGTGTATTTTCTCTCCCTCCGACAGCTAAAGGCTAAAGGCTAAAGGGCAGATTTGGATATTTTCTCATTTGGTATTATAATTATTAAAAAAAAGTTTAAAATATTTATTATTTAAGGGAAGATTTGGATATTTTCTCATTTGGTATTATAATTATTTAAAAAAGGTTTTAAATATTTATTATTTAATTTTACGGAAGTGTAAGGATTGAACATAAACATTATTTTTACGTGCAAATACTAAAAAGTGCGTTAGAATCACTATAAATAATCTCTTAATTTATTAATTCAATAAATTACATATTTAAAAATATAATAATAATAATAATGTGAATGATGATGTATGCATATTCGTGACTTAAAAAATAGAATTAATCACATTTTTAATTATGTGTTCATTCGTTCACATTTATTTAATTAAGTAATATTTTTGATAGATAATTTTAGATTATCTTGCAAACCACACATATTAAATAAGTTACTACAAATAATTGAGAGAAAAATATAAGAAAAAAGTTTCAAGTCACAATAATGATTATTTATTATTTAAAAATTAGTTAATTCAAATTAAAAAATGATTTAAAAGTATATATTTTAATAATAAAATAAAAATTTAATGATAAGGCAGTAACTTTATTTTTCTTATGTAATGTTTTTGTTTTTATTAATCATGTGAATTTATCGAAAACAGCCTCTCCATTAATTAATAAGGTTGTATACAACTTCTCCAAACCTAATATAAGAGCGGAAATTTTACCGGGTTGTTGTTGTTTTTATTTACAATGAATTTATTATAATTTAAATAAAAACCTTTTATGTTAAGAAAATAATTGGTCTAATTGGTTAAGAAGTTAACAGTAGCAAGGTAAGGCTTTGAAATAAAATCATAATGAGAGAAATGAAGAAGTTTCAAAAAACCGTTAAAGCTGTTATTCTTGGTTCGGACATAAAAACCTCTAAACTCCGAAAACTTCTCACCAGTTCCTGTGAATTTGGACCAGTTATTACTGAGATTAGCATATCTAATAGACCTCCAAAATTGAATCTATGGTGGTGGTGGTCATCATGACATCTCCTAAAACTTGACAAGGGAATGCTGCTCCTGCTCTGATTCTGGTTCTTCAAGTTTTAAGTAAGAGTTTGGATTCTGACTGCTTCTTTTCCTTCTTGTTCTTTTACGTTTTATGTTGTTATTATTTGGTTAAGACCGTCACATAGTCAACTTATGATCATTATGCTCTAAATCCCCGATAATGACCATACACGTGTGGTTTTAGTCTGGTTTAGTAACATCTAGACCATGATAAACTGTTTGATGTTAGAAGGACGGTTCCAATTCAATCAACGTTGATTTCTTAATCCGTCTACGCTGGTTTTTGATATGGTGATTATGTTCTTGTAGACTTTAACAAGATCAGAAGACAATCATGATCAGGTTGCTGCTTTTCACATCACTTCTGATTCTGATATATGCAACCTCAGCGAGGCAACCCAGCATGCCTGATCAGAACTCTCTGACTTATATAACGGTTCTTGGTTTCTCTCAGACCTGAACAGGTTTCAACGTATGTGCGAGAAATGAGCTGTGTTTTCTTGTTTGTGCAGACGAAGAAGCTTCTGTGGTAGCTCGAGGAGGATTCCCGGGGCTTTTCCTTGAATCAAGCGACTTTGCTGATCATGATTCATCTGAATGAGTTTCGGTTGGAAACTGGGAGTGATACGAACCAAGGTGGTGACACTTAAGGTGTCGTTTTTTCGAATGGCCCGATAACTAAGAGCAAAGCGTGACATATGAAGGTTAAATTGAATACTTTTGTTCAAGAGTTCATCTCTAGCAAATTGAAGATAGCTTATGGTGATCGTGAGAACTCGAAGCACAAGAATAAAGCTCGTTGGACTCATCTCGAAATTTTGGAAAAAGGCTAATGATAGTAGCAACCCATATTGTTGAAGAAGAGCCCAAATTTATTACAAATTTGGAGATGTCTACATTCGATGAACTTGAATAAGAGTTTGAACAAGGGGCAATTCTTATCGTCATCCGCCAAATAAGATAATTCCTAATTATCTTCTATCTACCGTGGAGATTAGATTGATCCGCAATGCCAATCTTTGACAATGATTTGTATTTATCACTTAATTAATTATTATTTGAGTCATTATTTAATTCTCATTGATTGACACACATCATATATGAGTTTTAAGTAATTTCTATTGGTTAGATTATTTTTAACTTTTCTTTTACTATATTATTATTAGGAGTTAGTTTAGTTTACAACAATTCTTTTACCTTGCCTATAAATAGGCGTCATTGTTTAAGCATGGGGGCAAATTGAATAAATTGAGTATTTTTGTTTCTTTTTAAATTTGTGAGATGCAAATTTTGAGAGTTGAGTGATTATTCTCTTGTTGGTTTTTGGCGTTTGTTACTTTTTAAATTCCACAGAGTTGCAAGCCTTCAAGCTTTGTTCCTGGTTATCGATGTTTCTAGGAGTCCGTCTTCTAGGGATTTCTTAAAAGGTCCGCTCAATTATTGGTGTTTTTGGTCATAAGTTAACCAAGAGTTTCATAGCATTCGAGATACAGGAAGTCACACTTGTGCGCAATTCAGTTCGTTTTAGGTATTTTGTGTCTAGATCCGGGGGTTCCGCATCAGGGTATCAACGTCTTTTATTGTCCCCTCAAATTCACATAAATGGATGATTGAGATGGATCATGATAGAATTCGTACAGGGTTCTCGGCCAGAGGATCACGTCCCCTTTGTTGTTGGGGGTACTCATACGACTATCACTAGTGTTTGTTATAGTGTTTGTTATTGCTTTAAGATACCAGTTAAGTACCGATTAAGTCTGTAAAATTAAAAATTTTGGAGGACCAATTTGTAAAATAAAAACTTGTTAAACCTAAACCCGCCCCCCAAATTCGCACTCCTCTCAGCACTGTCAGCGTTCCAGAACGTCCTCCCACAGTCCTCGCCGTCACCGGTGACGCAGACGCTTCTGTTCCGTCGTTGCTTGGAGTCACACCGCCACAGCATAGCCCTCGCCCAGTCGCTCCTTACACAGTCACACATATTGCTTAGACGTCGCTCGCCGCCACTATCAGCCTCTTCCTTCGTCAGTTTATCCTTCGCTAGTCTGCCGTCATCTTTACTCTGTTGACATGACATCTACGGCGGGAGCAAATGCTCAAGTATTGCGTGTTCTTGGAACATCTTCATCATCCTCTTTCTCTTCGCGTAAACCCAACGCCGCCACTCAGCATCCCTTTTGGGGATATTCAGTCAATCCCAAATTCAACTTTTCTCCTCTTCTTTCGCTGGTTCCCACCGGAAAATGTGGTGTCTGCTCCATTTCAAAGGAAAATGGGAGTAATAGGGACGTTGGCCTTACGTATAAGGAGGCGGGTGTGGACATAGATGCTGGGTCTGAGCTAGTTCGCAGGATTGCCAAAATGGCTCCTGGGATTGGTGGATTCGGTGGTCTTTACCCTCTTGGTATCACCTAATTTTATTTGCTTCCCTTCCCTTCTCTTCTCTTTATTAATGACTTCGTCACACTTTCATCGACAGCTTTGCAACTTTTTCTTTATGTAAAATTAGTATGATTAACCGGTTGTGAACAACTAGAAATAAGCTTTCCTTCAATCCGTGTGATTGTTGGACCCTAAATATTGCGAGGATTTGCGTAATTGTCTCTTTTGCTTTTCCTTTTTTCGTCATTAGGACTGGCTATTGTACTGATTAACTTCATGTTAGCAGGTGATTCTTTCCTTGTTGCCGGTACAGATGGCGTTGGAACTAAACTGAAGCTTGCATTTGAAACTGGAATCCATGAAACCATTGGGATTGATCTGGTAAAATCCAAAGAGGAATTTGTTAGATGCAATTTGCTACTATCTATTGATTCCTAGTGAATTTCTGTTACAGGTTGCTATGAGTGTTAATGACATTGTTACATCTGGTGCAAAGCCACTATTCTTTCTTGATTACTTTGCCACAAGCCGGCTTGATGTTGACCTTGCTGAAAAGGTTTGGCTAGTATGAATGATTTACATTTACTGTAGCTTCAGATACTAGCAGACATTGAATGGGCTGTATTTTCTTTGAGATTTCTTGTCGTGTGGTGCAGGTTATAGCTGGCATTGTTGATGGTTGCCAACAGTCTAACTGCACTCTTTTAGGCGGGGAGGTATTCCAGTAGTGCCCTTTCATTACTTTCTACTAATTGATTGTATGTTGATGCCAATGGTGAAGCAGTTCCTGCTGCTAGATATAGAAGATAAAAACTCTTGTGGTGATACATATTTTATATCTTTTAATCTGCTAGTCAATATGATCATGGTCCTATATGCAGATGTCCTAAGTTCGAGTATTGCAATAGTTCTGCAATATTCAGAAAAATATTGTGATAGTGATTGCAAGCCTCCTCTTAATTTTTTCTGCATAACTGTATTATTACTTCTTATCTCCTTTGTATATGAATTCCTTTCAGACTGCTGAGATGCCAGACTTCTATAAGGATGGTGAGTATGACCTTAGTGGTTTTGCTGTTGGCATTGTTAGAAGGGACTCGGTGATTGATGGGAAAAATATTGTGGCTGGGGATGTTCTCATTGGTTTGCCGTCTAGTGGAGTTCATTCAAATGGTTTCTCTCTCGTGAGAAGGTATATAACTCCACCTTTAAGTTATTTCATAACACTTTTCTTTCTCTTTCTTTTTGCTCAACAATTTTATTAACAATCTTTGGATAATTTTTCAGGGTTCTTGCTCAAAGTTGTGTTTCTTTGAAAGATCATCTTCCTGGTGAAAGTGTTACACTTGGGAAAGCTCTTATGGCCCCTACTGTTATATATGTGAAGCAGGTTATTTGTCCAAGCTTCGTTCATAGTCTTCTTCAGATTGTTTGGATTATGTCACCTGTATATATGAATATGAGTGAATGTGCACAACGTTTTCTTTATTATATTTTATGTTTCCAGGTGCTTGACTTAATAAGCAAGGGAGGTGTAAAGGGTATAGCGCATATTACTGGAGGTGGTTTTACAGATAATATTCCTCGAGTTTTTCCAAAAGGGCTTGGAGCTGCTATTGATACTAAGTCCTGGGAAGTTCCAGCTATATTTAGATGGATCCAAGAGGTATAATACTCTATGGTTGCTACTACCTATTGTCTCCTCCGGAAATTGAGGACATGAAATGAATTTTATATTCTAAAGATTTTAGCTGCATATATGGTTATCTTTTCTCTTTGTATCAGGCTGGAAGAATAGAAGATGCTGAGATGAGACGGACTTTCAACATGGGAATTGGGATGGTTCTAATTGTGTCTAGAGAAGCTTCCCACAGAATACTTGAAGAAGTTGGACACAAGTGCAAAGCATATAGGATTGGCGAGGTTGTAAGCGGTGAAGGAGTGAGTTACCTGTGAGAATTTTGGCCAAAGTAATTGAAAATGCTAAACTGTAATATACGGATCAGTGAGAAGTTTTGTCAAATCCTAGAAAGTGCTGTTAACTCGAGGATCAGTACCCAAGTTGAAGTTCAGTATTTCGATGAGTTCATTGAGCTAGTTTCTTGAAGTTTAATAAGCAAAGTGTAACGTCTAACAAAAAATTTAAGAAATATTTTGCCGTTATTTATGATACTAGTTTATTCTTCAACGTTTTTTAAATAGAATAGTTTGTCCCAAAAGGACTAATTTTCTTATTCTTCAGATAAGTTTAACCCCCTGATTACCGACCATCTGTTTGATCATCTGCTATTTTTTTCTCGTGGAAAAACAATGCACGTGTGTAGGGATCAAGAGTGGTTTTAGTCTGATTTAGTATCATTTAGACCATGGTAAACTATTTGATTGATGTTAGAAGGACGGTTCCAATTCAATCAACATTGATTTATTAATCCGCCCTCGCTGGTTTTTGATATTGTGATTATGTTCTTGTAGACTTTAAAAAGATCAGAAAACAATCACAATCAGGGTGTTTCTTTTCGCGTCACTTTTGATTCTGATGTATGCAACCTCAGCGAAGCAACCCAACATGCCTGATCAGCCTGTGGCTCCAACAAAGAAATGGCTAACATTGAATGGTATCAGGATTCTCTCGCTTATATAACAGTTTTCTCAGTTTCTCTTCTCGACCTGAACAGTGTTCAACATATGTGCGAGAAAATGAGATTGTGTTCTATTGTTTCTGCTGGCCAAGCACCTTCTGTGATAGCTCGAGGAGGATTCTCGGGGCTTTTCCTTGAATAAAGCGACTTTGCGAATCAAATAGCATTTCAAACAGCGTGCGTGACGTGATTTTGCTTCGCAATTTACAAGCAAAGATGTTGTGGATTATGTCAACCAGGGGTCACACTTGATAATGCAACAAACATAGCTATGGTCTATCTGAATCAAACCAAAACAAAGAAAGGTGAACGGAGGACGCTACCGACTACTTTGCCATTGATTTTTGAGCTTGTGAACTTGTCTTCCATGTTTAGTGTAAGGCTCAGAACCCATTTCAGTTTTCAGTTTCATTTTGCCGGGAGAGTTTCTGATAATGTTCGGCTACCTCAAGGCCGTTTACGTTAGATCCCTATAGGAGATATTTCATTACTCGTTAGTTAATCCTTGACTAAACAACTTGTCCAACTTCTGGTTTGTTGTGTTCCTTTTCTTATACAGTGATGCAAAATATGTTCTCTCGGCCAAGTTTGTTCGACAATCAAATGCCCATTTCACTCGTGGATGATGTCCATAATGTCAAGCATTAGGATTCTGGTTGAACGTTAAGGTGTCTGCTTCGTCTCTTTCTGCTCTTGTTTCAGATAACATCATGTTCTTGTTTAGTCCTCGCATTATTTTTTGCACAATCCAGCAAAACAATGGCTGGATGGGAAATTAGCTACAATAAAGCCTTTTGTGTCAGCAATTGTTGTGCCAAAAGAGTACAAACGGCCAGTTAACAAGGATAGTTATCTGGAAGCTCCAACTGCTCTTGTAACTAATGCTCACAGACATGGCTTTGAGGTGTATGCTTCTGGTTTTGCAAATGAATATCCGAGTTACAATTAACAGTTATGGCCCATCAACCGAGTAACTGCAGTTTATTGATATTCCCCAGTTTTCTGTAGTTGGTGATGAGTTCTGTAAACAAGCTTTTAGTGGCGTCTCTTAGCGTAAACTTTTCTTATCTCAGTGCAATTGACAACCCTTTTGGTAGTAATGGCTTGTCAAGAAACCCATTAAACAAGAATAGCTCTTACTGAATTTGCTGAAGCCAAGACTGTCTACGGAATTATGATCAACATTGAGGCAAAGCAACTGTCTACGGAATTATGATCAACATTGAGGTAAAGCGTCTATAGTTATCAGCACAATGCGACCTCTTTCTTCCCTTCTCTTGATACCTTAGCATATTGTAACTTGTAAAGCGAGTGACAGTTTCTGAATCGCTTGTAAACTTCTAACGCACGTTCTTCGATCTCAGAATGCAGCATACCTAGCATCAAAAGAGGGTCTTGACATTATAGCTGCAGTTAACACCGCTGTTGAGCAATGCTACTTTTGACAAGCAATCCACTCAACTGTCCTAATTCAATCAGATGACACTTCTGTACTGTCCAAGTTCAAAAGCCACCCCACATTCAAGAAGGTTGGGTTTCTCAGTGGATGCACCAAAGCAGCCAGTGGATGAAACCAGGTCAAACTGAGAAAAAAAGAGTACATGTCGCTTGCATTTGATTATTTCTCAGATCCGTACTTAGAACTTGCAACTTACATCCTTGGATTTGGACTCAACGAGGTCATGAAGAGTGCCCTGCAACTGTGAGCAGATAGTAAGTACTGCGCTAGCTACCCCTCAAATTCCAGTTCCGGGTGACACCGTAACTTAGCCATTATTTGTCCAAAATTACAATCAACATGCATGCATGGACCTCTGCTTAAAAAAAACTCCAGAGATTCAACTCTTGATTCCGGTGGGATAAATTCTTTGCACATTATTCAACAACAAATACACATAAAATGTAACTTAAGGAGTGGGGCTCAGATCCGGTATCACCATCTCATATAATCAGGTTTTAAAGAAAGACGCAGAGAGAGCAAGAAAGCAAGAAAGCTTCGAACTTTAAGAAGCACCGTCACGACTGCAGCAGAGGAGTTACCGTTGAGGCGGCGGAAAACGCCGAATCTCAAACTGGTCAGCCCAAAGCCACCCCGCCGATGACGGGCATTCCTCAAAGTCCGGGATTTTCTGTCTTCTTTCTCTGTGTCAAAAAAGTCCGGGTCTTTAGATACCCATTAGTTCATCATCGCCCCATTTCAGAGAGAGAGAGAGAGAGAGAGAGAGAGAAGCAAGGATTATTATGTATATATATATATGCTTGTGTTTGTATGTATGTCTGTGTGAGGGTTGTTGATTCGGGACAAGAACGAGTGAAGAGTATAATCACCGGCTCCGCTAGCCACCGGCTGAGACGGGGCAACCGCCCTCAGAAACCGCCGCCTCCCGAGAGCAAAGCCTCATTCTTAAACTAACGAGTTGAAGTTTCAGACCTTCTCGATCCTTTCTATATATAGTCATATATACAGAGGTTTTGTGAATTGATTAAACTGTTATGACACATTTACCCTCAGTAGAATGACCGATATTGGCTGGAGCCGAAGGCGTTTTTCGTCTTTCCAAAGAATTAAAGAGGAAAACAGAACATCGTATGTTCTTCCCAGAAAAGCACAAGTTTTTTCAAGCATAGCCCATCTTTTTCATTTTGTTTCTAATTATCTTGTATTGATACTCAAAACCATAGAGATAGCTTTTCTAAATTGTGGCAATGGTGAACAATGAGATGAGAAATTCGATTACAATTACGATAAATCGCGATAATAAAGTTGATTACAAAATGAATAGGAAGGAAATTGAGAAGTGCCAAATAAAAAAGAATCAAATGAATGACATGTACAGAGGAAAACTTCTTAGCCCTTCATTTGCTAAATTCACATGGCTTCTCTACCTCTTTGTTGGATTGTACTTCTGCTCACGACCACACCATCTATGGTTACAGCATAGGTTGTCTGCAAATAGAGATGATCAAGATTCAACCATGTCAGATATAACGGTGACTAGAAGCTTTTCAAGAATACACACCAACAAAGATGTGGATACATACAATCTCTAGATGGTTAACTCTGTGGAGCAGAAACCCATCAACCATGTTTCTGCTGAAATGCAGTAGGAAGATTGAATGTAAGTTCAAGGCAAGAGAGAAAGTGTGAACGTAGATCAACATGTGTTATTGAAGAAAAGTACTTGGGAAAAGCTGATCTTTTAGTTACAGGGGCCAGATAGGATATTCCTGGAGTACGATCAAGAACACCAATGTGAGCCACAGCACCTTGATAGGTATAATTGATGCAGCTCTGTGTGCTCAGGTATGCATCCTGTCAAGTACTCATGATTCACCTCATCAATCGGCAATCAAGTATTTTAAAACAAAGAAATTAAGATTCTTGTTAAGCTTTGTACTGAAAGTTTTGCCTCAGAATAGAGTCAAATTTGAGTTGGAATGCTTCTAAATGTCTTTAAGAATATGGAATCATCTGCACTAATCGAGGATTCAAAACCATAGTATTGCGCAACCTTTTCTGATAGATGCCAATAATGAGCTTTTTCTTCAATAAAAGCATAATGTGAAGAAGTTTCTTACCACTCCATATTTCAGAAAAATATCTTGCAGAGATTTATGAATTTGCTTTGGTTTAATTTGCTCCTTGTTCTCTTCACAAACAACCACCGAATGGTATCCGGCAACTATGAGCCTGGCTTTCAGGGGGCAGAAGCATAATAAGTATTCATAATTGGGAGCATTTACATATAAAAAGTATAATCACCTAGAATGCATCAGTTATTTTTTATAAGAATTAATTTAGACCAGTAATGTAAATAATAGTTTCAAGTATTAAAATTCTATTTCTGTTCAAAATCCTCGTAATGAAAGAATTTTAAAAGCATATAGAAAAAGTGAATGAAAAACCAGAGAACAGAATCATCTGACCAGTTTCCAGAGGTTGCTTCTAGTGTTTGTGTGAGGCAATTCAACTGATTGTCATGAAACCCACCCGCTGATTTCATAGATTCCTTGGATAACAATAATCGCACATTAGAATGACAGGAATATACTACGGTGAACAGAATCAATGTAGGGGTAATAAAAAACTTTCTATACAAAGAATCTCTGACAGTACTGTTTTGTACACAAAAACTGTAAACTTTCTATTCAAAGAATCTCTGACAGTACTGTTTTGTACACAAAAACTGTATGCATACTATGACAAGTAGAAACATGTAACCAGTAGATTTGGAAGAACCTGAAGACTAGCATGGAACAACTTGATGATAGCAATTGAATACTGTGAATTGAATTCAATACCTGTACTGAAACGGTATTCACACCAACAATGTGTAGAACTTTGTCATGTGTTATGTTGATCTCTTTCACGAAGCAGCCATCATTGGGACTATTTGAAGCTCTGGTGGTGTACCTATGAATGTCATTTACCGATCATGAGAGACAATCAGATCGAAGATAGAGATCATCTATTGGGAAACATGAACATACAGCAGAACAAACACATGAGAATAAGCAAATGCACTAGTAAGCAATGGTTGCAAGTGTAAGGTGTCATGTATGTACCAGGGAATATCAAGTGATTGGAAAATCCTGCTTGCCTGCCGAGGATTCATTTAGCATTGTTAGCTGTTGAAGATATAAAATCATATTAAGAAGGAAAGATAATATTATATTCATTTCCATTCACAAATATAAAACTCCAATCTAAAGAGCTGTAGCCTGTAGAAATGTATTGGTTGAAGGTTTTGAGCTAAGAAAAAGTAACGAAGATACAAAAGAGAAACTTACGTTCTGACTGAGTGGGTCGTCTTCTCCCATCTCACCAACGTTCACCACAAACCGTACTTTATAAATTAAAGCAACTTTCTCCATCTGCAAAAAGACATCCAAATTCCAATACCAACTTGTGACATGTGGAGTTACTTTTGTTACAGGTCAAGACAGAACGACAACTTGCTCCTCAAGATTTACAAGCCTATTGGTATAGAACTCAAAAGCACAAATATTATATTGGAAAAAGAGAGTATTAACCAAATCCTCAGTCCTCACATAAACAAAACCAGATCAGCAACTGTATATGAACAGAAGGCACAAACAACATTGACCATGTAAGGGATAACGAAAACCTGAGGCATATTTACTGTGATAATGGCAGTGCTAATTATGTTTGTTCCAATCCTGTCTATCACTCACGCATGAAACATCTGGCACTTGACTATCATTTTGTCCGAGAACAAGTACGATTGCAACATGTCCAAGTCTCTCATATTTCCACGACAAATCAGATTGCGGATGCGCTTACTAAACCATTGTCTCATGTTCAGTTTGAGATTCTTCGATTCCAAGATGAAAGTTTCACCACGAGACTTCATCTTGCGGGGCATGATAGAGATAAGAGTTGAATAGTCTTTGATAAGATTGTTAGTTTTGTTAGATATGTATATTATCTGTTATACGATCTGAACAATCCTATAATTAAGTTAGGATCTGAGAATCATGCATAGCTATATATATTCAAGTTTACTGTATTGAAAATATATAACAGTTCATATTAAATTCTTCATCTCAAGTTTAAAGCTTCTTAAGGCAAACATTCAACTTTTAAACTATTCGGGGAAAAGGAATCCACAAACTCCAAACCAAGAAACTCTCGTCGTGAATACCACAAGTATCACAGAGAATAGGAACATACGATACACTATAAAGTCGTAAACAAATTTAATCTCAGCTCACGAGCACAAAAAATAAACCATTCACCGATTTTACGTTTGGAAATAAGATGAAGTTTCTTCCAGAGAGAGAAGTGATAAAAAAGCCGGAAAGTTTTCACCTTTTTGATAAGACTACTCTGTTGTTCAAGAGTTCTATAGCCTCCTTTAACACTGATGAAGTAAGTATCAAGAGGTCCACCGTTGCTATAACTGTTTCCGTAAGTAAACCTCAGAGGGCGACCCAAGTTGAAAGCAACATAGAGAGCGATGCAGAGAAACAACTGCGTGAAGACAGTAGAAAGCCAAGGTCGCTTCTTCTTCTCCATTTTCTCAGGCAGATTTATTTTATCTGTCAAGAAAGAGTTTGAGAGAATTTCTGTCTTGATTTATCAGAAAAGCCAACAAAATATATACACAGATTTTTCCTAAACTTGCTCCTAAAAGCAAGCTACCGATATACACAATATTCCTTGCCTATATAAAGATATACATGCCAACTACGGAATATACACCAAAGATATGATTTCGTCTAACACAAACTCTAACACCCCCTCAAGTTGGTGCATGAAGGTCCGTAATGCCCAACTTGCAAAGGAAATGATCGTACTGAGGTTTACCCAAGGCTTTCGTGAAAAAATCAGCAAGTTGTGTTTTGGAACGAACAAAGGTTGTTTGAATATTACCAGATAAGATCTCATCACGAAGAAAATGACAATCAACTTCAATGTGCTTTGTTCGTTCATGAAAAACAGGATTTTTAGCTATGTGTAGAGCTGCCTGGCTATCACAATGCAACATCATAGGCAGAGAATGAGACACACCCAAGCTCCGAAGAATCTCCTTTAGCCACTTCAGCTCACATGTAGTCATAGCCATCGATCTATACTCTGCCTCCGCTGAGGATCGGGAGACAAGATGTTGCTTCTTAGTCTTCCAAGACACAGGAGAATCCCCAAGCTGAACAAACCAACCTGTAAGCGACCTACGCGTCA